>PVIH01005286.1:0-126409 GCA_004025045.1 Sigmodon hispidus
TTAGAGGTCAACAACATCAAAACCCAAAGAAAGCCTAGTAACTCATGGAAACTAAACATCAATCAGCTGAACCATCTCTGGGTCAAAGAAGAAATCAAGAAAGAAATCAAAGTCTTCCTAGAATTCAATGAAAATGAATCTACAACGTATCCAAACTTGTGGGACACAATGAAAGCAGTCTTAAGAGGAAAATTCATAGTGCTAGATGCCTATATGAAAAACCTAGAGAAATCCCACACTAGAAACCTAACAGCTCTGCTGTAAACCTTAGAACAATTAGAAGCAAACTCACCTAGAAGGAGTAGATGGCAGGAAATAATCAAACTTAGAGCTGAAATCAATACAATTGAAGCAAAAAGAACAATACAAAGAATCAATGAATCTAAGAGTTGGTCCTTAGAGAAAGTCAACAAGACAGAGAAGCCCTTATCCAAACTAATCAAAAAAGAAAGAGAGAGTGTTCAAATCAACAAAATCAGAACTGAAAAGGGGGACATAACAACAGACCCCCAGGAAATACAGAGAATTATCAGATCATATTTGGAAAATCTGTATTCCACAAAAATGGAAAACCTAGAAAAAATGGACAGCTTTCTGGACAGGTACCATCTACCAAAATTAAAGGAAGAACAGATTAATTACCTAAACAGGCCTATAACCCTTAAGGAAATTGAAGCTGTCATTAAAAACCTCCTCAAAAATAAAAGCCCTGGCCCAGATGGTTTCAGTGCCGAATTCTACCAGACATTCAAAGAAAAATTACTACCGTTACTCCTCAAACTATTTCACACAGTAGAAACTGAAGGAATATTGCCAAATTTCTTTTATGAGGCCACAAGTACCCAAATACCTAAGCCACTCAAAGACACAACAAAGAAGGAGAACTACAGACCAATTTCCCTCATGAATATTGATGCCAAAATTCTCAACAAAATTTTGGCAAACTGTATACAACAATGTATAAAAGATATCATCCACCACGACCAAGTAGGCTTCATCCCATAAATGCAGGACTGGAATAACATACAAAAAATTGTAAATGTTATCCATCATATAAACAAACTAAAGGAACAAAACCACGTGATCATATCCTTAGATGCTGAAAAAGCCTTTGACAAAATCCAACACTCCTTTATGATTAAAGCCCTAGAGAGATCAGGAATACAGGGAGAATACCTAAATATAATAAAGGTGATTTACAAGAAGCTGACAGCCTATATCAAACTTAATGGAGAAAAACTCAAAGCAATCCCACTAAAGTCAGGAACTAGACAAGGATATTCTCTCTCCCCTTATCTATTCAATATAGTTCTCGAAGTTTTAGCTAAAGCAATAAGGGAAAAAAAGAATTTAAGGGGATACAAATTGGAAAAGAAGAAGTGAAACTATCTCTATTTGCAGATGATATGATTGTATACATAAGGGACCCACAAAATTCTTCCAAGGAACTGCTACAGCTGATAAACACCTTCAGCAATGTAGCAGGATACAAGATTAACTCAAAGAAATCAGTACCTCTTCTATACACTAAAGATAGAAGTGCTGAAAAAGAAATAAGGGAAACATTACCCTTCATATTACCTACAAATAGTATTAAATACCTTGGAGTAACTATAACCAAAGAAGTAACAGACCTATTTGACAAAAATTTTAAATCATTGAAGAAAGAAATTGAAGAGGATATCAGTAAGTGGAAAGCTCTCCCATGTTCCTGGATTGGTAGGATCAACATAGTAAAAATTGCAATTCTACCAAAGGCAAACTACAGATTCAATGCACTGCCCATCAAAATCCCAATACAATATTTTTTGGACCTTGAAAGAACAATACTCAATTTCATTTGGAATAACAGGAAAGTCCAGATTGCCAAAACAATTTTACTCAATAAAAGAACCTCAGGAGGTTTCACCATCCCAGACTTCAAGTTATACTATAGAGCTACAGTAATAAAAACAGCCTGGTACTGGCATAAAAACAGACTTGTGGATCAATGGAATAGATTTGAAGATCCAGACATTAACCCAAAAACCTATGAACACCTGATCTTAGATAAAGAGACCCAAAACATGAAATGGAAAAAAGATAGTATATTTAACAAATGGTGTTGGCATAGCTGGATGGAAGTGTGTAGAAAAATGCAAATAGATTCAAGCCTGTCACCCTGCACAAAACTCAAATCCAAGTGGATCAAAGTCCTCAACATAAACCCAGCCAGTTTCAACTTGATAGAAAAGAAAGTGGGAAAAACACTTCTATGAATTGTCACAGGTGATCACTTCCTAAATATAACACCAGTGTCACAGACACTAAGACCAATAAGCAATAAGTGGGATCTCCTGAAGCTGGGAAGCTTCTGTAATGCCAAGGACACTGTCAATAGGACAAAATGACAGACTACAGAGTGGGAAAAGATTTTCACCAACCCTATAAGTGATAGAGGACTGATCTATAAGATATATGAAGAGCTCAAGAATCTAGAGCCCAAAACATTGAATAACCCAATCAAAAATAGGGGTTCAGGTCTAAAAAGGGAATTCTCAGCAGAGGAATTATGAATGGCTGAAAGGCAACTGAAAAAGTGCTCATCATCTTTAGTCATCAGAGAAATGCAAATCAAAACAACTTTGAGATACCACCTAACACCTGTTAGATTGGCTAACTTAAATGGCACAGATGACAGCCTATGTTGGAGAGGATGTATATCAGGGGGATCACTCCTCCACTGTTGATGGGAGTGTAAGCTTGTTCAGCCATTTGGAATGCAGTATGGTGATTTGTCAGAAATCTTGGAATCAATCTCCCCAAGGACCTAGCAATATCACTTCTGGGTGTATACCCTAAAGATGCATATTTGCACTCCAAAGGCAATAGGTCAACTATGTTCATAGCAGCATTATTTGTAATAGCAAGAATCTGGAAACAACCTAGATTCCCCTCAACTGAAGATTGGATTAACAAACTGTGGTACATCTACACAATGGAGAACTACTCAGCATTAACAAAGAATGATATCCTAAAATTTGCAGGCAGATAGATGGATTTGGAGAATATCCTCCTGTGTGAGGTATCACAAACTGAGAAAGATAAGCAGGGAAGTACTCATTCATTAGTGGACTCTAAACAAAACAGCAAAAAGCAAAGCATGTCCAAGCTGCAAACGACAAACACTGAACAGCTTGGGAACTAAAATACCTTGTACTGTCACTTTGGATCCCACTCTCTCTAGAGGAACACCTGCCTCAGTATTGATGTTGGGGGTGAGCAAACTGGATCTGCCAGGTGTGGATGCTGAACTGAGCAATATTGGGACCTTGAGACCTCCTGCCTATACTGGGGAGGAGATGGGCAGATGTGCAGAAAAGAGAGTGACTGGAGGGCGTGGGAGGTTGAAGGGAGCTTGAAAAAGGATATACACGAATAGAAAGTGTGACTTTATTCATAATAAAATAAAGTAAAAAAATATTTATTTCTATGGTGGAACTCAAATTTCCTCACATTGGTATATATTGTTTAGCATAGTGCTTGTCATAAAATGGTGAATATATTTTTGCTTCCAGAATTGTTATAGAATACAATAAGAACATATGCAGAATAGTCAGAGTAAAAGACATATGTAACCTGCCCTGTCTCTTACTATGTAAGTACTGAGGCATACTTGTTTGAAAGTTTTGTTTTTGGGCTTTCTGTGGATGAAGGTGTGGGAAAGAAGAGACTATCACTTATTCTTGGTAAAAAGTATACATTGTGACAGGTTTTCTGGGATTAATTAAGAATCAGCATTAAATTTAAATTTCTCAAGCTGTTTAATACAGAATCTACTTCTGTGTAAGATCCTTGGTGTGTAAACATGTGGACAGTATTTATAGTGAGCAGAGCAATTTTCTTTAAATGAGATTTGCACCATGGAAAGTCTGCTACAATTCCTGAAAAATATGTATGCATACATGTGTTTATACAAGGGACTGAAATGATTGCAGAAATAAACAGGAAACACTTGATAGTGGCTTCTTAGTATCACCAGGACTGTGAACAGTACTGACAGCTGAATCTTTATGCGTTTGCAAAGTATAAACATGGATGGCTTTAATAAAAAGTCTTTGAGTCATACATTGCATTATCTAATTCATACAATGTGTCAGCCATGTAGTTGTTTTAGCATGAGGGTCTGAGCCAAAGAGTACATGGAAAGCTCTGCTTGTCCTGAAAATTCTCACTTTTGGCTATTGCATTTTTACACGGTTATGTGGAAAATTATTACATATATTTTTCAAAAGAGGAGCAGTAAAGAAAGTATAAAAGAGCTAAATGTGGTCTAGAAAAAGCAATCATCTTAGTGGCCAACAGAAGTTTTTCAATTTAGATAAATAGTAAAAAATAAAAGAAGAAACTATATTGAATACACACAATCTGAAGTTTATTAAAAATATTCCTAAAGAAAAATATAGGTTTTCTGAAATTCTACCTAGCTCAAAGGAAAACTGACTTTTTGTGTTATTGTTAGGAAAACATTCTGCCAGCATAATGAACTCACAGACAGTGCCTGTCACTGTCACTACCTGTGACATATTGACATTCATACTTTATAATAGAAAGTAATAAATAGGCAAAACTGGACAGTTTGAGAAAGTGTGTAGATCCATAAAGGCCAAAATGGAACTGTGTCTTGAAGTGTGGATTTTTTAAGACATATTTCCAATATCAGCCTATGTGTATTAGGATTTACTAATAGGAATCCATTGTTGGGCCCTTCTCGTGCTTAAATACTGCATGTGTTCATGCATCATTTCTATATGTCATTTTAGCAAATTGACTGTAAACATATATGCAACTTGAAAAAAATAGCTTCTATAAAGTAAATATCCTTTGCATAAGTTGGTATTACCTACTAAATAATTGCTACATGTGCTCTTAGGATTAATATTTTAAAATTATGTTGTAGAAAGCCTTAAACTTATAAATCACATGGCCATATACTATGTATAAAAAACAAAATGAGCTAGCCATTTCTGTGGACTTTGTCACACTGGAGGTTTTTGTGCATGTCAGTCTTTCTGGTGACCTTCTATACAGAAAACACAGTTCACATTGAATTGATTCTGTTCCTAGTGGGTCATATCCTGAGCAATAGGCAATCTTGCAGCCAAGAAATAGAAAGAAAGTATGAACATGAAGACATTATTTCACAGCAAAGGGCCCACAGTGCTCTCAAAGGGGACCTGACAGCCATATGAGTGACTACACAACTTACTCTAATTCTAGCTTAAGGAATGCGGTGAACCCATTGGGCTCCCAAGAACATCATTATTCACATGCATAGATATTCATTCAAATACACAATTAACAATAAAACTTTTAAAAGAAAAAATAGATAGCTAATTATTAATAGAATTGTTGATTTAGCATGTTCACATTGAACTGGTCTCCCACTTCCCACCTCAGCTTCTTGGCCATGAAGCCAGATTCAGGCTTGAACTTCAGGCTGCATTTAATTGTAGGCAGAGTTTTATTTTGCCCAAGTAGGCCTTGAATTTGTGATCTTCCCACCTCATCCACAGACACAGAAGCCACCACAAGACTCAGGCTCTCCATTTGTCTACTTGGCTTTTATTTTTAGGTTAAATTTATATTTAGTAATATTTTTTTATCATTTTAATATTGTCTTGTTTTGGTTATTGTCATTTTTCCTTTTAAGATGGACTATCACAGTCAATGGAGTCTGGCTTTGAACTCACTATGTGGCCCAGAGTGACCCTCTACTCATGGCCATTCTCCTGCCTCATCCTCCTGAGGGATGGCATTAAAAGTGTGGACCCAGAAGTTAGCTTAGTGGTGCATCCCATTAACAATGTTTCAGACTGCACAAATTTTGATGACAGAGCCTATTTTATGCTGATAGTATTTTACAAATAACTTTAATATAAGACTCAAATTTTATGGCAAGGAAAGATCAGAACCAAGACTAGTCTCTATGTTTCTTCTGGAGAACTAGACTGGCCAGTGCTCTATTGCTGTGACACCTTGACAAAGACAACTCCTATAAGAAAGAAACATTTAATCAAGACTTTCTCACAGCCTTAGGGATTTAGTCAACTGTCATCATGATGGAGAATGTGGTGGCAGCAGGCAGACATGGTCTTCGAGAAGTAGTTGAGAGTTCTACATACAGATCTGCAGGCAACAGGAAGAAAGAAACATTGGTCCTGGCTTAGGCTTTAAATATCTTAATGCCCACCTCAAATGACACACTTCCTCCAACAAGGCCACTTCCTAATCCTTTTCAGGTGGTGCTACTCCTTGATGACTAACCACACAAATACATGAACCTACTGGAGCCATTCTTATTTAAACCACCACACCAACGATATAAAGGATTCTATAAAAGTTCACACTTGTACATATGTACACACACACACAGGTCAGATAAACAAATAACAGAAAGACATACAGAAGAGATGTAGAGTTCTTTCTCCTTGTTGAGGTAAATAAGAGCACTTGCTATGTAATAATGGGTACCTGAGCTTGGATCCCAGAAATAATGCTAAAAATAAAAACATAAAAGCTAGATATGCCATATTCTCACTATGCCCTGTGGAGTTCTGAGGCAGGAAGATAACTGAAGCTCCAAGACTAGTTCTTTGCTCCATGAGAGAGCATATCTCAAAGACTAGACTGGAGAGTGAGATGAAACGCGAACCTCATGAACTGCCTGCGCACAACCACTCACACCTGTATATCTGTGTGTGTGTGTGTGTGTGTGTGTGTGTGAGAGAGAGAGAGAGAGAGAGAGAGAGAGAGAGAGAGAGAGAGAGAGAGAGAGAGATGGGGGGGTGGAGAGGGAGAGATGCAGACATTTGTTAAAGAAAAAACTTCACTCCCCCTAGAGGAACACCTGACTCAGTCTTGATGTTGGGAGAAGAAAACTGGATCTGCCAGGAGTGGAGGCTGAACTAAGCAATATTGGGACCGTGGGATCTTGGGACCCGCTTGCCCATGGGGGGAATGGGGAGATGTGGAGAAGAGAGAATGACCTGATGTGGTGGGAGGGGGAAGGGACCTTGAATAAGGACATACAAGAATAGAAAATGTGACTTCTTTAGTCATAATATTAAAAAAAAATGTTTCAATTTCACCTCTATCCTTGGTCTGGGTTTTTTATAGATACTTAATTTCTCAGAGAAAAATTTCTAATAAGAAATATGTAAAAACTTAATTTTTCTAATGTCATATGGGTGTACATAAATATTAGCCTGATATATTTTGTTGGAAGATATTTTGAAAGAAATTTGTTTTAATCCCAAGTGAAATAATTAGCCATTCAAACAACTAGAAATGAATTGATGATCATTGTAATTAACTTTGGTATTCTGTATCTAAATATTTTAAATTATATGGTATGCAAAGAAAGGGAAGAAGAAATACAAATATCTCTGTATCCTTGTACTGTGCATCACACGTTGCTGGAGTCTTCACAAATGCTAGAAAACTTATTCTTACATCAGTTTACAGATAGGTTTATCTCCATTTAAAGATTAATGAAATGCAAAAAGGTTAAGTACAAAATCAAATATGAGAAGTTTCACACACTCTTCTTATATAGATAAACCCATCCACTGATCTCTGTCAATCTTCCTAGGCAAGGCTGCCTGTGACCTTCCTCTGTGGCTGACTTGGACCATTTTGTGTCTTGATTAGATACTAAAATTGTTTTCCCTGGAAAATGAAGATCTCTCTCCCTGCCTCTCCTGTGATTCTAGGTAACCATGAGTCCCTGCTTCCCTCCATGCATCTTCATCATCCTCCCCTATGCAAAAGTTGGCAGGCTGTGCAAGCCTCCATTCATCACATAAGGTTTATTTTTACATGCTCCCATTCTATTTTTTTCCACAGACATCCTTTTCATTCCAAGATTATTGCATCTCTAAACCCATATTTTGCTGTTTTTTGTCGAAGTATTTTCTCAGTGCCTTCTCCCTGCCTTTAACTGCTACTCTCTCCTAAACTTCAGGTGAGTCAGGCCTGTGCCGTCTCACTCCAGCTACACTCTCTCCTAGACTTCAGGTGAGGTGAGTTAAGCCTGTGCCATCTCATTCTAGCTAATGCTCTCTCCCTGGCATCCAACTACTCCTGTACATGAATTGAAAGGGTTCAAACCACTCAGTCTACCACAGACTATTTCATTTTAGGATATGAGTTAACTTCATGTTTTAAAATCTCAACCTTATTTTAAATTGTGGTTTCTTGATGACCAGGGCCATGTTTAATTTCATATGCATACCCAGAAACTGGCATTGTTTTTTGGAGCCATCAAACAGTATATACTTTTCTTTTCTTTTTTACAGGAAAACTGGTAAGAAAATGCTTGATTCTCCATCAGTAATTCTGAATAGAAAGAATTAACAATAAATTCTGGATGTCACAGGAATGCTTACTCAAAAAGCTTTTAGAGGTTAACAACTAAGCTGACTCACTGAAAGTTATTTCTTCCTAGTATATGTGCATCTCTCAAAGGTTTCAAGTATCTAAGGATGAATCAATTTTGCATAGTTGGATCAATTACAACAATTTGCACCTATGTGATCTGTGTCTTCCTTTGAACAGGAAGCCCTGAAGCCAGCCCTGAATATTTCTAGAGTAGAAGTCACCAAGCCCTAACAAGCCTTTCTCTTTCTTCCTTAGACCTGTGGCTACATGTGTCAGGATACCGTGCTTGTAAGTGAGCTTTGAAACACAAATTTGGATCCCCATGATTGTGAAGCAAGACCTTTTAATTTCCGAGCCACTGGGCACATTTAATACTTGTACATTTAACATGGATTAAAATGGCATTTATTGAAATACTTTTTTAATATAGATTTTATGAGGGCTGTTTTTGGTTGTCAACCTGACTAATCTGGAGTTAATAACACCAACCTCTGGGTATACATTGGGTATACATGTGTATGACTTTTAGACCATTTAAGACAGGAAGGCTGGTTATGGTTATAAATCCAGATGATTTAAAGTAGTAAGATCCACCCTAAATTTGGACATACTTCCTGCTGGTAGTCTAAAGGGCTAGGGAGAATGAAGCTGTGCTGTTTGACTCCTGACTTCTCTTACTTTACTGGCATTAGAGCCTACTCCTCAGGATTCCAACCCCTATTGAGGATCAGCCGAGATATCCAGCCACGTAGACTGAACAACTGTTGGATCCTAGGGGATCCTATTTTCTTTTGGGAAATAGCCATTGTAGGACTAGCTGGACCACAGCTGTAAACCACTCCAATACATTCCCTTTTATCTATTCATTCTATTAGTTCTCTTCCTCTGTGACAGTGCTTCTCAACCTTCCTAATGCTTCAACCCTTTAATCTGGATTTTTATGCTGTGCTGACCCCCTTGCCATATTATTTTCATTGCTTCTTACCTGTAATCTTGCCATTGATATGAATTATAATGTAAAACAAAGGGGTCAGAACCCACAGGTGGGAACTGCTGCTCTAGAGACCCATGATTAATAAAGATATTATCTAAAACTATATAAATATCTGATCAGTCAAATGACACACACACATAGAGAGAGACAAAGGGGGTTTGGGTATTGTTTTCCAATTCAGAAGAGTCTGGGAACAAGCTCTATCATTTACATGGATAAAAATGCAGCGTTTTGTTCTGTTAATGGAGTCAATATGCCCTGATTCGCATGCTAACTGGATGGAAGCAAGTTTTTCTGTCAGGAACCATGCACTTAATATGCTTTTGCCCCCAAAGGACCAGCAGGATTCTAGACTCTAAGTAGGTAGTCAATAAATAATTTACTCTCTTTTCCGTCCTATATCCACACCCTGAGGTGTTTTGGTTTATGTCTCTGTCATTTTACAGCAACCTTCTCTGCCAGCTCACTGAACTATATTATTTAAATGTTTTTATATAACATTTATGGTATACTCAGTCTGGCTTTTACAGCACATGGCAATTTAGTACAAGCAGAAAAGGTTTTGATGAATTAAAAAGGAAAATTTTGCTCTTAGAATCTCCTACAGGATAGTTACAGTGCAAATTTATACATAGTTAAATGTCTGAAATATGGAGTGATTTCTATTTTTTGCCATGTAAATATGTGGGGTGCATGTGGTTCACATGTGTGTGAACAGTATCTATATGTTTATGGAGGCCCAAGATTAACATCTAGTGTTTTACTTGAGCTCTGTCTGCATATTGAGGCAGGATCAGTCACTGAAAATGGAGCACCTTGATTACAGCTAAGCTGACTAGTGATTCAGCTTGTCTTAGCATATCCCATGTCTTTGGATCCCAAGTACAAGGAAGATCCACACACATTTGGCGTCTGTGTTCACTCTGGGGAATCTGAACTAAAGTCCTTTATTGATCTGTAAGCATGTCCTCCACAAACCAATCTCTCCACACCCCTTCAACTCTGATTTCATAAAGCAATCTAGTAGAACATGTCTAAATATGGCAGAAGATATTCAAATACTGTGTCCAGGATGGCCACAGAATTGGGTCTGACTTGAGCTGTGAGAGAGTGGAGAAATAACACAGAATCAGAAATAAGAAAACCTGGGATTAGGGAATGGGCTCTCAGATGAGATATTACACTCCCCAGAAGCTCAGCACGTTTACTATGTATAGATGAAGAAGGGGAAAGTGTTCTTGCACATAGATGAACAGCGAATCAGAGTTATTAAATAGAAATATACAGGGAGTCAGAGTTTATGATATACAGCTGTATCTAATCTGGGTAGGAACAATCTCTCTTGGAGTACATTCTTTGGGCTATAAATATCTGGGGACAAAGAACCATTTTGTGCTTCCACAATCAAAATGCACACATGCACCAGAAGCAGGCTTAGCCACCTCTGTGAGCCTCCATCAAATGAAAGACTACCATTTGCACACGAAGTTGATGTTTTTCATGCTCATGTTAACAACAAACATTCATTCAGGCTTTCCACATTAGTATCACTGAATATATTTGGTGTTTCCTGGATGTCTGCTTCTATAAACTGACTCCTTGACTTCATTTCTTTTGCCACACTCACTGTCAATGATGCTGAGATAAAGCTAGAAAAATGGCCAGTCAACACATTCATCCAAACATCTGTATGCATGATCAAAATGCCTAGATAAGAGATAGAGGACTTCTCACTGCAATGACTAAAGAGAATGTGGGGAGATGATACCGGAATATTTTATTAAGGGCAACTTAATTTTCTGTTTTCACCACTCACATCTTCTCAACCTCTGAAGGAACACAGAAGCAAGATTTCAATGCCAAGCTCTTCTCAAATCTTTTTGGAAAGTTGATGCTGAACAGCTACAGTCTCCTAGGCAATGTTTACCTAAGAAAGATGAGAGAGATGGGTGTGAGAAAGCCCATTCCATAAGAAATGCCAGGAGCAAAGAAGAAGGCAGAGAGGCAGTATGTGCCCATTTCTAATAGTTTAAAATTCAAAGAACTAGCAAAAAACAGTCATTTGGATAAAAAAATTCAGTATATTATATTACATCATGAAGACATAGAGACAACATCAATAAATATGTAAGTTAAGAATGATGTATATCATATGCTTGTACTAGTTAAAACTAAAAAGTAGGGTTGGGCTTGTCTCTCAGGGTGCTTGACTGGCATGGTTAAAGCCCTGGATTTGGTTCTCAATAGTACAAATAAGTTGTAGTGGCCCATATCTATAATACTAGCATATGGGAGGAAGATGGTCAAGGTCATGTTCACGCTATAGAATGACCAGAAAAAAAAAATAAATAACAAAGCGAATCCACAAAATAGGTACAGTCCAACTGGTAAAGGTGTGTGCCACCAGGCATGGTGACCTGAGTTCAATCCCTTGGATCTACATAGCGAAGTAAGAAAACCAACTCTCACAAATTGTGTCTGACCTCCATATGTTCATTATGACACACATTCACATGGGAATATCCATAAATAAGTAAATAAATGTTGTAATAAATAGTTAAGCAAGAACAAATAAAAAGATTGCACATTGTTATTAAGAGGGAGGCCTATGGAGGTCTGTGCCTTCTGAACAAAAGCTGACAATTGCTAAAACATGAAGTCTCTATAAAATCCTTTAAACTTTATATCCATTACATCTTAATCACAATTCAAGATTTTGTGATTTAAAACTCCAGGATCAAGAAGTAAACTCCAGAACTAAACTCTTCTCCTGAGTCTTAACTAAGTAAGTGCCCTAGCCAGCAGGGTCTTCAGCGTGGACCTGAACCTGGGAACGAAACAAATGGAAGGCAGGAACACAAAGAACGGAAGGACAAGACAAATCTCTCTGTTCAAGTCCTTCTAAGGCTTTATTATTTCAGCCAATATTTAAACAGAATCTCTGCCGTGCAGGTAGCTGGGAGGAAATGGGTGGGATATTCAAAAGAATGTGGCAAGCCTGTGAGGGGAAGAAACAGACAGGGTAGAATTGATATGGAAATCTATCTGTTATCAGTTGAAGGCCTGGAGGATGTCACCTGCTGAGCTGAGAGGGTCAAAGGAGAAGGCCTGGAGGATGTTACCTGCTGGTCTGAGGGAATCAAGGGAAACCACCTGGAGTCATGGTTTAGTTTAAAACAATAAGGATGTAGATTTCTGGCAAATGGTTATCTGTATTTATAACTTATAAAATATGGCTAAGTTAGACTTTGGCTCCCAACAAGTAAGCCCTCCACTGTGGGTGCTGGGTTCCTTCTTCCTTTCCTAGTTCCTCATCCTTCTCAGGTAACTTTGACTTATGATTTTTAACTGTAACAGCACAAAGGTTAGGAATGAGAACTGGCTAGCATTCACCAACCCTACTCTTTAAAGGCCAATTCCCAAGCTTCCAGATGTTGAATCTGTCATCTCAGCTGCTGAATATCTGCAATTTCAGGGTTTCTGAGGTGCACTTCCCACATGTAATGCCAAAATTACATCAAAACACTCTGCCATCTAAAAGGAAAAAGGGATAGAGAAACATTATACTTGGATTAGTTTTATTTCTAACTTCCAAAGAATAATATTGAATTACTTCTATTTAGTATTCAAAAAGCTTTATTTAAATAATTATTTTTAAAGTGAGTTTTTTATTTTATTTTTTGTTTTTCATCATGTTTGTAAGTCTGTTTGTAGGGTTTTGCATATGAATGCATGTGTCCAAAAAGTCTGGTGTATTAGTTTTTCTTGGAGGTGAAGTTAAAGTTGGTTGCTAGCTTCCTATAGTAGGCAGTAGGAATTGAATGCTAGTCCTCGGGAAGTATACTGTTTGCACTTAACCACTGAGTTATCTCTCCAGCTCCTGCATTTTTATTTAGAAATAAGTAACTTAGTTAAAGGAAAAATTAATACTGTGAATTCACATATGTAGTAGCCATGTCATGTCTAGAAAACAATATTTCATAGCATTCCTCACCTTTGCCCAAGGTATTACATTTTCTTCTTACTCTTGTGCAATATTCTTTGAGTCTTGAAGACTATCACACAAGTTATTATACAATTACTTATGCTCAGCTCTTTGAAAGGTCTTGAGTCTCTGCACTATCCATGCTATAAAACATTTCTATGACTGAACTTCAGATCAGTGTGAATTTATGGATATAAACATATTTGCTTAGACAGAAGTTCCCTTTATATCAATAGATTCTGCCAAGGTCTATGCCTACCTAGCCATGAACTAGGTAGTTTTTCTGAAAAACAAAGTTTTCTTAAGCAGGCCTTTTCTTTCAAAAGTTTAATCCTTTTTCTTGCTGAATAAACCCTGAGTCTGGAGTATGTGTCCCCTTGATTTTATAGTGGACCATGAATGGTGATAATCTTTTCTAAATTTGAAAAAAAAAACCTAGCATACTAGAGTATCAGCAATAAAGTATCTCTTCCTATGCCTGCCTTTGCCAGTACTTAACCATGTTTTAAAATGAAATTTATTGAAGCATGTTTCTGGATGAGTTAGCAGCCTTGGGAGTGAGAATGTACAATGTGCTGAGAATGTAGACACTGGTCATTTCTACCTTGCAGTAAGTTCCCTTCTCCATGTGTTCTCCTGAGTAGTAGGAGTTTAAAGCTTGATTGATGACCAGCAAGATTAGAAAGTAATCTCTGAAGAGACTGTCAGCCATGAGGGAATGAAGCACAGAGGAGCAGATCCTATTATGAAAACCACTGAGGAAGCTATAGAGCAGAGAATGTGGTTTTCTGATTTCTACCTCCATAAGATTCAAGGACACTGGAAAGACTGTCACCCAAAGAATTATCAGGAACCTTTTGAGCCTTTTGTCTAAAGTAAGGCTTTTGTGTGTGTGAACAACCTGAAAAAATGGGTACCCAGCTGATAGCATTGAGAGTTATTAAATAATCCATTTACATATATGTATATTAAACCACAAGTAGTGTTTATGTTGAATTAGCAATAACTTGCATACATTATTATTTTCTTAACACATTACTAATTTCCTGTCTGTGACCCAAGCCACCCATTCTAATTTGAAATATAGGGAATCAAGTGATTAAACAAGACTGGAATATGAACATATCAATTACATCATACTGTAGTGCTATACTGGGACAAGGGGGAATATTCTAGGAAAGCATTGTTCTCACTTACATAGAATTTAAAGAAACATATCCTTTAATTCTCTAGAGGAATTCACTTTTTAAAAGTCTAAGTTATTTGTAGAATGTAAATGAATTATTTAATACTTTGCAATTCTATCAATGGATTACCCATCTCTTGAGGTTTTTCCAGCCAGTTTCTGCTCTTATTGTAATCAATGGAACACATGATAAATGAGGTAATAAAGAAAGGGAGAATTGTGGAGTTGTTTCTGCCAGCTACTCCCACCTCTGGGCTACTCCTGCATGTGTACTAGCTTCTACAATATTTTTATATAGTTTTTCGAATACATGAGTGGTGACAAGGGAGTTCTCTGTGCCCCTGTTGCCTAACTCCACCTCTGTCACCAATCATATCTTCCCCACCACCTGAGAGGAACATACTCCCACCAAACAGCTTAATAACCATCTGTCCATCTTGTGCTGTAACTCCCAATGGTGTTATACTTAACATTATGTGGATCTAACCAAATCTTCTTTTTCTTTCACATTCCACTTTTAGAATTTGTGGTCTCAACAGCCCCAAACACATCTCTGTGTTTCTTTACCATACAGTGGTCTGAGATGAATTCTGTGACCTGCACAAATGGAAGAAATATTTTATTTATTTATTTATTTAAAAAAGTTTTTTTCCCATATCTACCACTGCTCCCCCTTCCTTCCCTCCTCCCAGTCCCTCCCTGTCCTCCCTCAACCTTCCCCCACTAGCCCCCCATCCATTCCCCAAGGAGGGCAAGGAGTCCAAAGGTAGGTCAGTTCAGTCTGGCATATCCACTTGAGGTAGGGCCAAGTCCCTCATCCCAGTATCAAGGCTGAGTTAGGTGTTGCTCTGTAGGGAATGGGCTCCAAGATGTCATTTCATGCACCAGGAACATATTCTGACCCTGCTGGTAGAGGGTCCACAAACTGCCCACACCATATGACAATTAATCTGCCTTTGGAGGGTTTAATTCTTTTCCCTGAAGGTTGCTCAGCAATTGTTTCTGATTCAGTGAATTCCCAGTAGCTCCAGTCAGCCATATCTGTGGGTCTCCTCCTCCTCCTCCTCCTCCTCCTCCTTCTCCTCCTCCTCCTCCTCTTCCCCCTCCTGCTCCTCCTTCTCCTCATGATCTGGTCCCTTTGCTCATATACTCTTTCCACTTCCTCTCTTCAGCTGGTCCTGGAGCTGGACCTGGTGCTTAGCTATGGATCTCTGCTTCTGCCTCTATTCACTGCTGAATGAAAGTTCTATAATGACAACTTGCAGTTGATTCTCATATTCCTAAGTAAATTAATCACACATATGAAATCTGTACCCTAGCCCTTTCAAGGATCTAATATATTATTTAAGGTACTTTATTTACCCTATTGGTTAAAACTAATAATTTTAATCATGTTATAATAAACATACATATTCACTAAGAAAAGACAGAAATTGTGGTCTTAGCCAATCACCTGCATTCTTTCAGTTTCATAGTGCTCTTTTCATTCAGTACCTGAAAGAACTTTACCTTCTCTACCCTTCAAGTTTCATAGCCAAAGCCCACTGTACTATTCGTGGGCTGCCTGGGACATACTGAGCCTTTTCATATGATTGTTCCTTTCACTTTGTAGTTGACATCTGGGTAGTCCCCTGGGAAGAGAAAATAGAGAAGATCTCCTTACCTTACTGGGAGCATAAGGAGTTGCAACCAAGAAGAGGTGGGAACAAATCACGAGAGATGGAAATGATTGTGTGAGAGAAACAACAAGGAGATGGACATCTTTTTTTCTATTATTTATTTATTTATTATGCATAAAGTCTCATTTTTTATCCATGTATCCCCTTGTTCAGACTCCCTTCCCCCTCTCACCCCTCTCAGGCACTCTCTCTTTTTTCCATCTCCTTATCTCCTCCCTAGCAAGGGCAAGAGGTCCCAAGGTCCCAAGGTGGCTTAGTTCAGTGAGATGGAGCTCTTAACAGCAGAAGCCAATGTGGGGTTCAGAAAAAGACCAGGTGCTAGGGAAACCTCCAAGAGACACACGATGTCTCTGCCTAGGTCTCCAACCAATAGTGAAGGTGTATCGAGACAGAAATGTAGAATCAGAAGAAAGACTGTCCCAGAGTTTATAATCAAATGAATTAACCACCCTAAGTGTCATCACAGAACATACAACCAACAATAAATAGAGATAGAGTCAGAGACACATGGCTGAGCACTGGGCTGAGTCCCTGATCCAGCTGATAGCAAGGGAGAATACTCTATATGAGCAAAAGGATAGGGACTATGAGGAAAATTCTCACAGTGATGGCTGGCTGGAGCTCTAGGAAGCTCACTGTATCAAGAACAGCCATCTAGGAAAAGGAACTAGGCAACTGTCTACTGACATGGGCAGTATGTGGAGCCTCAAGAGGAGGGTTCAGACTGTGTTTCTATGCATAGACAGGTACATTGGAGCCAATTTCCTGCAGAGGAACACCTAACCCAGTCTTGTTATGGGGATGAGGAAATCGGACTTGCTTGGAGTGGATACTGAGCTGCTCTACCTTGGGACCTCTTGCCCTTTCTGGGGAGGAGATGGGGGATGGGGAGGAGGGAGGCTGAACCCTGACCAGGATGGGTCGAGAGGGAGAAGGGAATTGGAACAAGGGGATAAGGGGATAAAAAAGTCTTTATTCTATAAAAATAAATAAAGAAGTAAATAAAAAGAAAAAAATTAAAATAAGTGTAAGTGAAATGTAGAATCAGAAGAAAGACTGTCCTAGAGTTTTATTGCTGTGAAGAGACATCATGACAAACACAGCTCTTATAGAAGACAGAATTTGATTGAGGCTAGAATACAGCTTCAGAGGTTTAGTCTATTGTCATCCCGACAGGGAACATGGTGGCAAGAAAGCAGACATGGTGGGGTTGGAGAAGTAGCTGAGAGTCCTACATCCAGGCAGCCAGAAGAGAAAACCTTTGGGCCAAGCATGGGGTTTGGAAGCCTCAAAGCTCACCCTCAGTGAACACACTTCCACCACCAAGGCCTTGCCTCTCAGATAGTGCTCCTTCCTGATCAGATCATTAAGCATTCACATATAAGAGCTTCTAGGGACCATTCTTATTCAGATCACCACAAAGGCTACCCTCTTTATTTCCTGAGCTACAGCAGATATGGTCAGACACGATAAAAACAAGAAATAAGATTGTTTGTCTTAATCAATCTTTTATAAGAGTCCCATGAGAGAAAAATAAAATAATTTTTCTGGCCCTTCTAATTCAGCAAAGCACAGGAAGTCACAGTCAGATCCTAGCACACTATGCCTACAAAGTGAGTTGTTGCTTTCAGTGCCTTACTGCTTCCAGTGAATGGTCTTAGACCTGGTCACCACTTCTTTTTCTCTCTGTTTCTATCTATGCTTCCATCTCTTTGTCTCTGTCTCTTTCTGTTTTTCTCTGTGTCTCTCTGTGTCTCTGTGTCTCTGTCTCTCTCTGTCTCTCTCTCTGTCTCTCTCTCTGTCTCTCTCTCTGTCTCTATCTCTCTCTGTCTCTCTGTCTCTCTGTCTCTCTCTCTCTCTCTCTCTCTCTCTCTCACACACACACACATCCCCACACTGTTATGAGTCAGGGTTAGGAGAGGTTTGCAAAGGAGAAACAGAGAACTTACTGCAATGAGGGCAGTGCATTCAGCTGAGCTCCTGGGAGTTAATTACTTTGGAAATCCAGAGAAAGACTGATTACCATGTTTTACTTAGAGGTCAGATAATTCTGACCAAGTTGAGCACAGTAGGTAAGCTGTATGAATACATAGTTATAATGATCTCAAATACAGGTCTAGTACAATTTGATTTGTAATGGCAAACTTTAAGCATTTCTCAGGAAAAAAAAAAAACATGTTCCCACAGGACCAATATGTTTTTTGTTAATATTGTTGTTTCCCAAGACACTTCCTCTAAGAACAGAAAATAAGTGGTTATTCATTTGCTAATAAAGACAAACTAAAGACTAACATGAGGTGAATACAAAAAAAAAAAAAAAAAAAAAAATCCATCTCCTCCCCCTCTTAACAATGATTTAATCTTTAAAAGCCAGTAAGCTTTTATTTTAAGATTTACTTATTTTTCTTGGAAGTGAAACCTCCACTGAGCTTACAGGTATGTGAGTTAAATGTGTTCAAATCTTTCTTAAGTAACTTATGCAAAACTGTCTCAAGACATGTTTTGATAATAGAGTCTGGCTCTGCCTTGCCAATAAGATGACTCAGTAGTCATAATGAAAATAAGTGAAAAAAGAAAAAGAAACAGTGTAGTCTCCAAGTGTTTCCTCCGAATAAAGTTCTTTTAGACCACGCTAATTCTGCTTTTTTTTTTTTTTTCCAAGAAACATACTCAACCTGATAGCTGTGATGTGGTCACCTTTGATGCTTAAAACTGCCCAAAATACATCATTCAATTTAATAGATGGCTTCATTTCAGAAATCATGCTTTTTACTGAAATGTGAAAGCAAATAAATCCAGAACTGCCTTTACAGAGAGATAAAATAATACATATAAGAATAGCTCCAAAAGAATGTGGGTTCTTTGGATTTCTTGTGAAATCCAAATAGCATTGAGCATAAATATGGGGGACAGACTAGAGCTGATCAATAAATGAGCAGTATAAGCAAATCAAACTATGACCTTTGAGATGTGATACTAATTTTTCTGGATATAATTGAGCATTTACTTAGAACCTACTTTTATCTATATAAGACCTGGTGCTTCAATAGGAACCAAATCTGTTTGCTAGTGTTCTGCACTGTAACATCCAATCTACCTTGTGTGGGGGATATCCCACTCCAAATGAATCTTTTGTAATGTAAAGACAAAGTCTGTAAAAATCGTCCAACCAACAGAGATGCACAATGCACCACACTGTTGTAATTTCTCTTTACACGATCAAGAAAAGGCTTTGATGTTTTAATCACAGGGAGAAACCTTTACTCTGCTATCACAATTGGGCGTGATTAAACAAACAGCCTGTGCATTTGTAATTAAGCATGTACAGGGGGAACGCCAAGTGCCCAATTACCTGTGTGCACATTGTAAGCCTGTTAACATCTCAAATGTCCCCTGAGCTCTGCTGCCCTTTTAACTACAAGAAAAGCTTTCTATCTCGAGGGGAAAGCTGCAATGTTTGAGGAGCTACATGTTTGCTCTCAGGCTAAATACATCTCCTGCTGGCTGGCTTATCTATTGATTGTGCTTTAACTTGTGACTCTCTTGCCTAGAGTTCTCCCAAAGGATTATAATCTAACATTTATTCAGCACAGCTTTTGACCCTAATCCAGACAATATCCTCACTTTTGTCTGGGTGACTGGCTCCGCATTCCTTTATAACATTCCCAGAGTGGAGTCACAGGCATCTTCATTGCATCCCTTCTCATTTTTACATCTTTTACATTTTATATCTTTTTATGCACTGCTGAGTTAAACACACTGGCATCATGGCTTTCAAATAGTTTTTTCAAAGTCATGAAACCTATTCTTTACCATTTATAACAACATTAATATAGCAAAGGAATGCAGTATAAAGTGAATTCTTAGGATTTCTGCAGTGAAGATGGGAGATAAATAGTAATTTCTGCTTCTATATGTCTACATACTATATAAAAGCAACAAAGTAAACATTATCTCTATTTCTACTGATACTTAAAGATACTTAAACTTATCACTCTATCAGTGATACAGTTCATGGTTTACAGAGGTTCTACTGGCCTAACATGAGTAAAACCTAGAATGGGAAAGCCAGTGAAGTGATGGTACCACTGGCAAAGCAATGCAAGCAAAGGAGCTAGGGGAGGAATCATTGGGCCAGAGTACTTGCCATGCAAAGATGAAGACCTGAGTTCAAATTCCCAGAAACTCTGTAGAAAGCTAAACATAGTTTTGTGTTTCTGTACCTTCAACATTGAGGGAAGGTTATGATTGACAGATACTGGAGCTCAGCACTCAGTTATCATAGTCAAAACAGTTCTTGATTCAGTGAGAAAACCTGTCTCAATGGAGTAAGGTAGAATGCAATAAAGAAAGATACCAGATATAGTCTACTGGCCCCATATCCATTAAAGATATAGTTTGGACAGCTAAGTGCAAACTCTGAGTCAGAACTCAGAATTGAAAAGTATCATTTGCTTCTAATAAGAGCTCTAAGATCTAGAACAAAGCAGTAAAAAATTAAAAAAGAATGCAGCATAACCTCCTTTCAATAATGAGAAAACTGCTCACTGGTGAGGGTTTTATGTAGGGCACAACATGCAATTCTAAAGGGAATATTTGCAGATGACAGCACTAGGAAACCCACCTCATTCCTCTGAGGAGCAATATAGGAATTACAAAGGAGTCAACATAGTGTGGTTGGCTATTCTAGTGATGGCACAAGCTACTGTACAAGAGCAATTGAGTCAGTGAAAAAGGACCTTTTTTAAAAACATTTTTTATTAAGATTTATTTATTTATTATGCATACAGTTTTACAGAAGAGGGCACCAGACCTCATCATAGATGGTTGTGAGCCACCATGTGGTTTTGCTGGGAATTGAACTCAGGTTCTCTGGAAGAACAGTCAGTGCTCTTAACCTCTGAGCCATCTCTCCAGCCCCGAAAAAGGACCTTTTAAAGAGTTTGAAATGTGTGAACTCAGGGAAAAATGACCACACTATAAAAATTTAAATATGTGGGGAAAAATAAAGCAAAAGAACAAAGTGAAACCAACAGTACACATCCCATCGTGGTGAGCACCAAGGAGGAAAGATAACCCTGATCCCTGATGAGGATGCAGGAGTTTCTGCAACTATTGTCCAAGTCAGGTTGGACCTTGCTAGAGTCTTCGGGGACCCCAGAAAACTCTGTCCTTTTTGACCAACTGCTGAAATTTTTATAGTTCCAAATGTCTGCAGACAGTCAGTGTCAGGCCACCTATCAATTTAGCAATCATCTCACTAGGTAGATGCTAAGTGACTTAAACTATCAGCCACAGAGGAAGCTGTAAGAGCAAGAGAGCTGAAGTTCTGGTTTTGATGAGAACTTCCTAGGGTCTAGGGAGAATTTATCTTCATGTGTATGTAGAAACCTTTGTAGAATCTTAATGAAGAAAGTTTTGAACTGGATATATAAATACAATGCCCTTTACCCTCACCACCAATAATATTTATGTTACATCTGACCTCTTGATCAATAACAAAATAAACTAAATATTCCTTGTAAACAAGAACCAAACAAACATCTCTACTTCATAGCTCTATCCTGAAAACTTAGGTTGATCTATATGAGGTATGGCAATATATAATTTTTATGACTCAGTCAATGACACAGTTATTGAATATATAAACACACTGATGAATTATTACTAAGATAAAAGCAAATTCAATATAATTGTGTTAGGTAGACAACTGCTGGGAAAATCAACACGAAGTACATTGGTTTTGGTGTAACGAGATTTCCTTGGTTTCTTGGTATGGTCATCAATGATATTTCCTACTTAAAGACTTTTATCTGATTCCTTATGTCTTTCCATAGTGTGAAAAACAACTTAGTTCAGCTCAGGGTAGCTAGCTTAAGCAAAACTTCTGCAAATGCTGTGTTAAAATCAGGTCACCTGGGTGGTTAGCAAACACTGATGGAGAATGTACGCAGCAGACCATCATCTGCTGAATGACAGTTTATATACACCCACATAGGAACATTTAATAAACTTCTTTTTTAGAGAATGAGAAATATGTTTATAGTAAAAATGAAATGAACAATACATACAAGATTTGGTGGTTGAAAAGGAATGGCCCCCATATTTGAATGCCTCATTATCAGGGAGTGTTGCTACTGAAAGGGATTATGAGGTGTGACCTTACTGGAGGAAGTGTGTCACTGAGGATGAGCTTTGGGGTTTTAAATGCTCAAGCCAGGCCCAATGTCTATTTTTTCCTGCTGCCTTTGGATCCAGATATAGAGTTCTAAGTTACCATGTCTGCCTGTGTGCCAACATACACCCTGTCATGAGGATAATAGGCTAAACTTATGAAACTATAAGTAATTAAATATTTTCCTTTATAAAAGTTGTCGTGGTCACCATGCCTCTTCCCAGTAATAAAACATGAACTAGGACAGGAGGATGTAATGTCCTATTTATATTTTACTTACATACACATTTGCTTTTATCCTCACGTGTTAAAATATGTGAATATTTCTCTAATGCTTCTGAGGAATGTTAAAGCCAGATTGGAATATGGAGCATAAACAGAGTATACATGGATCATTGAGGGACTTATGGACCATAATGATGTGATGATTACTGAACTTGGACAGTAGTGATCTACTGTAGATAAGAAAATAGAGGATTAAGAGACAGTTCTTGAAGACTGGATATAGCAAACTTTCAGTAGCTCATATAGGAAAGGATAAGTGTATTAACAAAGGCGTAATGGACTAATATGAACACTTAGTATTATTAATGGATTTGTTAGACATTGAAATTGATAGAGAAGAATAAATGATAGATAAAGTAGGAGATTCAAGTTTATTCTTGGACTTTTCCTACTAATGTATATAGATAAACAAATTAATTTCTTTCATTTTTCTGCATTGGTGCTATAGAAAATAAAAAGAGACTTCTGTAGTACCACATTCCAAACTGACTTGAGTCAGACTGAGTCATCTGGAAGCATCCTCAGGGTCTTGGTTAAATTACCTGGAATGGAAATCAGGCATAGGAATACCTAAAAAGCACCAGGAAATTCTTATATACAGGTTTAATGAAATATATTGTTTGGTGCAGTTAAGAGGTGAAAGGAAAAATAGAATTTCTACCACAATACATATTAGAAACATTTAATCTTATTATAAAATGTTGTATATCTATCATTCACTGATTATAAATTATATGTAATTTCCCTTTGATTAATTACTGAGGGGATAAGGAATTGTTTTTCATTCACTGAAATCTTAGTTCATTTTTGATTCCTTTTGTTAGGACATAACAAGAAAATTATGTTAGGGAAATTCTTATTTGTCCAGCATTTAATATTCTTGCAGTCAGCCACTCCTTTATTCTAAACTATGTTAAACAGCAGATGATAGAAGTGTGTGTGTGTATGTGTGTGTGTGTGTGTGTGTGTGTGTGTGTGTGTGTGTGTGTGTGTGTAAAATGAAAGAGAAAATAAAACCATTTTATTGGTTGGAATTCCATTAGAAAGGTAGAAATGTCTTTCAGGTTCAGAAGGTAAGCATTTAAAAAATGTAAGCTATTTACGACAATGGTTTATGAATTTATTCTCCATATTTGGAGAAATTATTTGAATAACAACTAGAATAGAATACCAGTCTTTAATTAATAAGGTAATACTTTACTGGAACTAGTAGGCAACTTATTGAATATTATTGTTTTTAAATTCTAAAGAAATAAGGAAAATAATATTAATCCCTAAAGCCCTCTTCCAGAGAAAGGAGGCCTAAGGTATATCCAGGTACGTATATTTCAGGACTTATTAATTAAGAAAGATAGTTCAGTATAACCCATAGATGATCATTGAAATCTTGAGCTTCCTTGTATTGGTGACACTTGCCTTCCCATGACACATGAGGAAGAATGACAAGAATTCCTGGAAGTTATACATCAGACAAAGTGTTGGTTGATATGATTTAACAATATCCATGAGAAGATTATCACTATGTTTTACTAACAAAAATGTCTTAAGAAATACTAATAGAAAGATAAAATGAATGACACTGGCAAGCTCCGCATGCAATTTTAAGTTTTAAAATCATAGTTTAGAAAGTAATAAGTAAAATGATTATAATAAATCATAAGATCCTACACATATATAATTCATAAGAAATTCACTGAACATAAAAAAAGTGGAAAACAAATTAATGGGGAATTTTATCTTCCTCTTTTTATACCAGTCCTTCATAAATATTTTATTCATCTAGAAAGTCACAATATAGTCTAACTGCATTCCCAGTCCTCTAGAGTCCAGTGTGGTTAGGGGTTACCTGAGCTCCAACTAAGCGATATTAAATAGATGGTCTGAGGTTTAGATACTGGAAAGGGGCAAAGCTGAAATTCCATTCTGCAGATTCTGACCCCATGACCTGAGCTCTTAATGCTATCCTATGCTCTTAGGCAGATAAGAACTAGAATTTATAAACATATCTTCAGATGGTCTTCATGTTATAGTACATATTGTATCCATGGAGGAAATCACAGGCTCTTCTTACCATAGACTTTCAAAACAACTAAAAGAAAATGTTTTTATTAAATGTAAAGAAATGATCTTGAGGTTAATTAGCACTCTGAGAGAAGGCTAGGGATGTAGTCAGTAGGCAGAGTGCTTGCCTAGCGTGTATTAAAACCTAGGTTCAGTTTCCCACATTATATAAACCAGGTATGGTGGCACACACCTGTAATCCTATCACTTAAAAGATGAAGCCAAGAAGGTCAAGAGATCAGGGTTAACCTGGATACACAGAGAGTTTGAGACAATTGTGGGATATAAAAATTTTCATCTTAAAACAAAAAGAACACCAACAAATAAATAAGAAACTAATAGAAACAACCTTCTGAAAGATTCGCAATTATCAGATAGAAATTAGTGAACCTTCGTCCTCTGAGTTTCAAAGCTCTGAATTTTCATATGCCACCAGTAAATAACTGTGTCCCCAAAGATGTATCTGAGAGATGATTCTATTTCAATGAATATAATGGCAATTGCAAACAACAGAAAAATTCTTAGAACTTAGAACCCTCATTGTAATTTTAAGTTCTATTTTGGGGTTACAGGGCTGACTCAGCAGTTAAAAGCATACAGATGATTTAGTTCTGAGTGTCCACATGATTCTTAACACTGCCTGTAATTTCAGTTAAATACAAACTTTAAAAATTAAAAAAAAAATCTATGCATCTTGTTTTTCTTTTTAAATGAAGCTAAAGTGTTCATCTCCTGTAATATTCTGGTTTTCCTAGATTTACCATCAGCTCTGACATCTTGACAGTCCTTTGGGAGCCACAGGCCCTGTATTCCCTTTATATGTGTATTTTAGGAACACACACACACACACACACACACACACACACACACACACACACACACCCCTACCTCCTTGAGTAGAACAAAATTGTAGTAAGGACTCCATCTTAAAGAAAATAAATGCTAGAATTAGCCTAAGGCAACAGAGAGGTGGATACCATATTACAGGCATTAATGGTCTAAAAGGTTTTGTGTTATGGTGTTTTGAATTTTAAATGAAATGTCACATTCAATTTGCCATTGCTAATGTAAAATATGCAGCTGGTTTTAGAGACTGGGAACTTTAATTTTAATTGATAACTGCATAAAAATAATGATAGTTATTTTTTAAATTGTCATGTAATATGCAAACTACATGGTTATATACTTTTTAAAATTTTAAGTTTGCCATAAAACCTTCAGACAGTATATAGAATGTGTCATGCTCAATGTAGTATTAAATGCAATGGGGTTGATCAACTCACCTGTTTGGGATTGTTTATGCCCTGATCTCTCTGACATTTAGCCCACAATGTCAGGAAATTTATGAAAACAAATGAAGCTGAACACACTCCATTTAGAGTGTTTATTTCTTCATTCTTCTTCCTGCTGTTGACAAGGATCTGTTTTAATAACAGCACTAATAAGATTGCCAATCTGCTTTGAAGCATTGCATTATATCTTTCAAAGATCTCTGTATATTAGTGCTAATTATGAGGTATGTTTAAGTCTAATAATGCTGGCTTACTCGTGACAGCATAATTTTTACCACTGATTTTAATTAGATACCTAAAGAAGCCAGGACGATTAAGTGTGCCCGTAAAAATAACTAATACATTCCTATACTCCTAGTCAATTTTTTACATATTAATATCATTCAGCATGGCAATTTTAAGAACTTAGCTGGAAAATTCAAGTATAAAATGGCTAGGAAAGAAATTGGTAGCACTTAAACAGCCATAGCTAGTTTAGAAAAACAGAATCTGCTTTAGTGACGAGTGCAACACACTCTATCTTCAAGTTAGCAATTTGCCTGCTTCATGGACACAATGATTCTAACAGCAATTAATTTTACAAATACACAATTTCCAAATACAATTAATATAGAATGGTTTAGCTGCAAATAATGATCTCAGAAAGAAAAATTCTATGTGAGGAACCATTTTTTTTTTTTTTTTTTAGAAGACAAGTATCTTAGAAGTTTCTCCCATGAAGCATAGAAGCTCTGGGAAAGTTAAAAGAATCCAGGTAGCTCATCAATATAGAGCATGTGCAGGGCCATAGGTTCTAAATGCCAGAGTATCCTGTGTGACCTGCAGAAGGCCTCAGATAATGAGACATATACATGTAACAAGCCTGCTTGACAGGATGTTTGGCTGACAAACACAACCAGGAAACTCTGCTTTAACCATGAACCCTAGCCTGATCTAACAAAGGTAAATTCTCATGGGTGCTTCCTTTCCAAACCGTCATCAACACTCACCTTTGCACACCTCTCTTGGCTGTATCCTGTAGGACATCATGATTCCATTTTGTAGGGGGAATGAAAAATATTTCTTTAACTATACAAATCCACAATAGTTGTAATTATACTGCAATGACATTGGATGTGAAGGCTTTATTTCTGCTAATTTGTGTACTGTTAGAGGCTGTGGAGAGATGATTATAAATTTAAATTGATAATCTTGTTTTTTTAAGATCCATGACCATGTCAGAGTATATTGCAATGTGAAATATAGTTTAGGGAATAGTTAAAGAGTATATGTTGTTATGAAACTGTTCATCATGTCATTTTAATATTAAACATTAGTTAGTGTTAAAATGTTAATTTTGGAAGTCTATAATTTTCTGTTAAAAAGAAACACTAGATTTTAGAGACCAAGTTTTTTTTTTCTTTGTGGTATAAATTATATTTGTTTCACATATTATATTTGAGTTGTATCTATGTCTCATGATCTTCCTGTGATATTATAAATGTCTTCCTTATGAAAGAAAGTATCAAAAGTTTGTAAAATATAGAAAATGAGATTATGCCTAAGCTTATAAAATGTATTTATGTAATTTTTCTTTCTTTTTTTATCATTTATCTTAATCATTTTATGAATAGTATTAATACATTTTCAGAATACTCTTATGGGTGACACATATAAGCGATGACATTTTTTTTTTTTTGATCATTATTCACATTCATGTACCCTCCTTTGATGCTAGAAAACAAAGACCTAGGCAGAGTCTTCAGAGTCTCACAGACACAAGAATAACAAAACTAAAGCTAAGGACGACAGTCTGGAGGAGTAGGAAGGCCTGTGATCCCCACTGCTTAGAGGCTGAGGCAGGAGGATTTCTTTCTTTCTTTTTCTTTTTTTTCTTTTTTTTTGATAATGCAAATAAGATTGCTAAACATATATTTACTTTGTGTTCAGCTTTCCCTCTGAACTTTTTTTTCCATCCCTGTATATCCTTATTCAAGGTCCCTTGCCCCTCCCACCACATCAGGTCACTTTACTTCTCTGCAACTCCGCATCCCCTCCCTGGGCAGGAAGCAGACAGTCTTATGGTCCCACTGACCCAATAATGCTTGGATCATTCTCCGCTCCTGGCCAAATCAAGTTTTATCCACCCTCCCTCAAGAGTGAGTCAGGTGTTCCTAAAGTTGGAGTGGGGTCCGAAGGGTCAGTCCAGGGTGTTTCTCATCCCAAGATGTTCAGTGGTTGTGGTTTGCTGCTTGGGCATGCTTGGGTTTTTTTCTTTTTGTTTGTTTAGAGACCACTAATGAGTGAGTACATCCCCTGCTTATCTTTCTGAGATTGTGATACCTCGCTCAGGAGGATATTCTCCAAATCCATCCATTTGCTTGCAAATTTTAGGATATCGTTTTTTCTTACTGCTGAGTAGTATTCCATTGTGTAGATGTACCACAGTTTGTTAATCCATTCTTCAGTTGAGGGACATCTAGGTTGTTTCCAGGTTCTTGCTGTTGCAAAAAATGCTGCTATGAACATAGTTGAGCTAATACCTTTGGAGTGTGAATGTGCCTCTTTAGGTTATACACCCAGAAGTGGTATTGCTGGGTCCTTGGAGAGATTGACTCTCAATTTTCTGAGAAACCGCCATATTGCATTCCAAAGTGGCTGAACAAGCTTACACTCCCACCAACAATACAGGAGTGTCCCCCTTGTTCCACATCCTCTCCAACATAGGCTGTCATCTATGCCTTTTATCTTAGCCAATCTAACAGGTGTTAGGTGGTATCTCAAAGTTGTTTTGATTTGCATTTCTCTGATGGCTAAAGAGGAAGAGCACTTTTTCAGGTGCCTTTCAGCCATTCGTAGTTCCTCTGCTGAGAAGTCCCTTTTTAGATCTGTACCCCATTTTTTGATAGGGTTATTCAAGGTTTTGGGATTTAAATTCTTGAGCTCTTTATATACCTTAGAGATCAGTCCTCTATCACTTGTAGGATTGGTGAAAATCTTTCCCATTCTGTAGACTGTCGTTTTGTCCTATTGACAGTGTCCTTGGCTTTATAGAAGCTTCCTAGATTCAGGATATCCCACTTATTGATTGTTGGTCTTAGTGTCTGTGCCACTGGTGTTATATTTAGGAAGTGGTTGCCTGTGCCAATTTGTAGAAGTGTATTTCCCACTTTCTTTTCCATCAAGTTCAAAGTGGTTGGGTTTAAGTTGAGGTCTTTGATCCACTTGGATTTGAGTTTTGTGCAGGGTGACAGGCTCAGATCTATTTGCATTTTTCTACACACTTCCATCCAGCTATGCCAACACCATTTGTTAAATATACTATCTTTTTTCCATTTCATGTTTTGGGCCTCTTTGTCAAAGATCAAGTGATAATAGGTTTTTGGGTTAATGTCTGGATCTTCAAATCTATTCCATTGATCCACAAGTCTGTTTTTATGCCAGTACCAGGCTGTTTTTATTACTGTAGCTCTATAGTATAGCTTGAAATCAGGGATGGTGATACCTCCTGAGGTTCTTTTGTTGAGTAAAATTGTTTTGGCAATACTGGCTTTCCTGTTATTCCAAATGAAATTGAGCATTGTTCTTTCAAGGTCCAAAAAATATTGTGTTGGGATTTTGATGGGCAGTGCATTGAATCTGTAGATTGCCTTTGGGCCATTTTTACTATGTTGATCCTACCAATCCAGGAACATGGGAGAGATTTCCATTTTCTGATATCCTCTTCAATTTCTTTCTTCAGTGATTTAAAATTTTTGTCAAATAGATCTGTTACTTCTTTAGTTATAGTTACTCCAAGGTATTTAATACTGCTTGCAGCTATTATGAAGGGTAATGTTTCCCTTATTTCTTTTTCAGCTCTTCTATCTCTAGTGTATAGAAGGGCTACTGATTTCTTTGAATTAATCTTGTATCCTGCTACACTGCTGAAAGTGTTTATCAGCTGTAGCAGATCCTTGGAAGAATTTTGTGGGTCACTTATGATAGCTTCACTTCTTCTTTTCCAATTTGTATCCCCTTAATCTCTTTTCGTTCCCTTATTGCTTTAGCTAAAACTTCGAGAACTATATTGAATAGATAAGGGGAGAGAGGACATCCTTGTCTAGTTCCTGAATTTCGTGGGATTGCTTTGGGTTTTTCTCCATTAAGCTTGATGTAGGCTGTCAGCTTCTTGCAAATCGCCTTTTTTATATTTAGGTATTCTCCCTGTATTCCTGATCTCTCCAGGGCTTTAATCATAAAGGAGTGTTGGATTTTGTCAAAGGCTTTTTCCGCATCTAAGGATATGATCATGTGGTTTTGTTCCTTTAGTTTATTTATATGATGGATAACATTTACAGTTTTTCATATGTTAAACCAGCCCTGTATTTCTTGGATGAAGCCTACTTGGTCGTGGTGGATGATATCTTTTATACATTGTTGTATACGGTTTGCCAAAATTTTGTTGAGAATTTTGGCATCAATATTCATGAGGGAAATTGGTCTGTAGTTCTCCTTCTTTGTTGTGTCTTTGAGTGGCTTGGATATTAGGGTGATTGTGGCCTCATAAAAGGAATTTGACAGTTTGTACTGTGTGAAATAGTTTGAGGAGTAACGGTAGTAATTCTTCTTTGAATGTCTGGTAGAATTCGGCACTGAAACCATCTGGACCAGGGCTTTTATTTTTGGGGTGGTTTTTAATGACAGCTTCAATTTCCTTAAGGGTTATAGGCCTGTTTAGGTAATTAATCTGTTCTTCCTTTAATTTTGGTAGATGGTACCTGTCCAGAAAGCTGTCCATTTCTTCAAGGTTTTCCATTTTTGTGGAATACAGATTTTTAAAATATGATCTGATAATTCTCTGTATTTCCTGGGTTTCTGTTGTTATGTCCCCCTTTTCAGTTCTGATTTTGTTGATTTGAATACTCTCTTTTTTTTGATTAGTTTGGCTAAGGGCTTATCTATCTTGTTAACTTTCTCAAAGAACCAACTCTTAGATTCGTTGATTCTTTGTATTGTTCTTTTTGTTTCAATTGTATTGATTTCAGCTCTAAGTTTGATTATTTCCTGCCATCTACTCCTTCTAGGTGAGTTTGCTTCTAATTGTTCAAAGGCTTTCAGCTGAGCTGTTAGGTCTCTAGTGTGGGATTTCTCAAGGTTTTTCATATAGGCATCTAGCGCTATGAATTTTCCTCTTAAGACTGCTTTCATTGTGTCCCACAAGTTTGGATACATTGTAGATTCATTTTCATTGAATTCTAAGAAGACTTTGATTTCTTTCTTAATTTCTTCCTTGTCCCAGAGATGATTCAGCTGATTGATGTTCAGTTTCCATGAGTTGGTAGGCTTTCTTTGGTTTTTGATGTTGTTGAACTCTAACTTTAGGCCATGGTGGTCCGATATGTTACAAGGGATTATTTCCATTTTTTTTTTATCTATTGATATTTGCTTTATGTGGTCAATTTTGGAGAAAGTTCCATGAGGAACTGAGAAATATGTATATTCCTTTGCCTTTGGGTGGAAGGTTCTGTAGATATCTATGAAGTCCATTTGCATCATAATCTCTTTCAGACTCCTTATTTCTCTGTTAAGGCTCTGTCTGGTTGATCTATCCAGGGTTGAAAGTGGGGTATTGAAGTCTCCCACTATTAGGGTGTAAGAATTGATGTGGGATTTGAGCTTTAGCACTGTTTCTTTTACATAAGTTGGTACCCTTATATTAGGGACATAAATATTTAAGACTGAAATCTCCTCTTGACCAATTTTTCCTGTGGTGAATAAGTAGTGACCATCTTGGTCCCTTTTAATTGCTTTAAGCTTAAAGTCTACTTTATTAGACATTAGGATTGCAACCCCTGCTTGTTTCTTAGGATCGTTTGACTGGAAAATCTTTTCCCAACCCTTTGTTCTAAGCCTGTGTCTGTCTTTGTGGTTGAGGTGTGTTTCTTGTAGGCAACAGAAGGATGGCTTCTGTTGTTGTATTTATCTTGTTAGAGTGTGACGTTTTATAGGAGAATTGAGACTATTTATATTAAGGGAAATTAGTGACCGTTGATTCATATTTCTTGCCATTTTTGGTGGCAACTTGTTTGTTTTTCCTTTCTCTAGGGTATTCTTCTGTGGACTTATTGATAGTTTGTGATTTCATGGGTGTATCTGTGGTCCTTAGGTTGGAGTTTTCCCTCTAATACTCTCTGTAGCGCCTGATTGGTAGATAGATATTCTTTCAGTCTGACTTTATTCTGAAATATCTTGTTTACTCCATCTATGGTGATTGATAATTTGGCAGGGTATAGTATTCTAGTTTGGCAGCCATACTGTTTTAGTGTCTGTATAACTTCTGACCAAGCCCTTCTAGCTTTCATCATTTCCATTGAATAGTCATGTGTTATTCTGATGGGTCTGCCTTTATATGTGAGTTGGCCCTTTTCTTTTGCAGCTCTTAAAATTTTTTCTTTGTTCTGTATGTTTTTTGGTTTGATTATAATATGGCGCGATGACTTTTTTGGGGGGTCATATCTATTTGGTGTCCTGTAAGCTTCTTGTACCTTTATAGGCATTTCTTTCTTCATGTTAGGGAAGTTTTCTTCTATGATTTTATGGAAAACATTATCTGTGCCTTTGAGCTGGTATTCTTCTCCTTCTTCTATTCCTATTATTCTCAAATTAGGTCTTTTCATGGTGTCCCAGATTTCCTGAACATTTTGAGTTATGGCTTTTTTAGTTTTACTATTTTCTTTGACTGATATATCTATTTGAGCTACTGAGTCTTCTACTTCAGAGATTCAATCTTCCATCTCTTGAACTCTGTTTGTTATGCTTGTATCTGTGTTTCCAGCTTTTTTCTTCAGGTTTTCTATTTTCATCTTTGCCTCATTTTGTGCCCTTTTTTTATTGCTTCTATTTCAGCTTTTATTTCAGCTTTTAGTTCCTGGCATTTTTCTTTCATACATTTGTTCATCTCTTCCAATTTTTTGTTTGTATTTTCTTCTATTTCTTTAAGGCTATTTTTCATATCTTCTTTGAGAGCTTCGACGATCATCAAAAAGGAGTTTTTGGTGTTGCTTCCTTCTGTTTCCTCTTCATTGCTCAGTTCAGGTCTTGTATTTGTAAGATCGCCACTCTCTTATGGAGTTACCATGTTGTTTTTTGTATTATTATGTAAATTTTGCACTGATGTTTGCCCATGGCTTCAGTGGTTCACAATTAGATGGCTCCTGGTCAGTTGTGGCACTCGGGCTTGTGTGCCTCCTGTCACCTCTCTGTGGAGCGTCTGAATCTACCCTTCAGAGACCCCAGAAGTTAACCAGAACCGACGGGAGCTCAACTCTCCCTCCCTGGCTGGGATATAGGCACTTGGGCCTGGTTACCCCTCTACACCTCTGGGCAGGGTCTGAGTCTGTTTTTCAGGGACCCCTGTAGTTATCTGTTCACTCAGTAGGAGTCGACATGGATAGCTGTGCAAATTCCCTCATTAGCAGCTGTGGGTATGGTGACAGGCAGAGTTCATCTGCCCCTGCCACAGATGCGTTGGTACTCTGCAGACAGCACCTGGTCCCCTATGTAATTTTTCTAATAGTAGTCCTATAATTCTAATCACCAATTAAAAATTACATTATTAATTTGATCAAGAATTCATATTTATATGATATGTCCCAAATCTTATGTGTGTCTGGATTTGTCACAATTGAGCTAAGAAATTGTGAGTAAGCCAGATATGCACATCTCTTCTCAGAAGGCTTTTTCCTTGACTGAAGTGACCTCCACTAATGGATGTTGTAGAAAAACAAATTAACATAGACAAGATATATGTATACCTCAAAACAGCTTTTGTGCCAGGAAAATCTACAAGAGTAAGCAGAGTGTAAATATGTCTACAAGTGTTGATGTGAAACCATGTGTTGAGGTTTTAATCCCTCAAATGATCAGAGATAAAAATAGCATGCCATGTAAGTTTGATGTTAGTTAATATTTCAGGTACTGTTAGTTTTGCTTAAAATATGGTCATACACATATACACATACACATCACCAATATATGCAGGCAAGTTGATAAGTGATTGGAAGATCATTTTGAACAAAGTGTGTTTTGGGTCACCAAGGAGCTTGTTATAGAGTAGGAATGCACCATGAGTTGACAGATTATCCTTCATAGGTGAATATAGGGATATAAAAGGGGTTTCTGGAAAGCCAGGTATGTGTAGATTAATGTGGAAATCACCTGTACCTTTGGAAACGCTTCAAGATTTGAAATAGAGGTTGGCCGTGGAAAAAGGTATGGGCAGTGAAGCAGCTATGGCTTGAAAAAAGCAACTGCTTGAAAAGCAGCTATGGTACCACTCAAAGGCTACAATAAACTGCATTTAGGAATTTTATCACAGAGATATCTATCTGCCATGGCACTTTGGTATGTGACATATGACCCGTGAGAAATAAATGACATGCTAGGAAATCTAGAAAGGCAAAATTGTCTCTTATCAGAGGCATCGATCATAGGAGAAGGACCCTGAGAAGCACTAGAAACTATGTAAAGTTCTCTCTGTAAGTCTTAGGTTGATAGTAAACCTGTTTCTAAATGAAGATGTTAGTTTCTTTTATAGTCAAACACAATGTATAGTTAGTTATATGTTGCACCATGCTGTGATCCCCTGCATCTCATACTTTAGATGCCATCTCCTGAATGATATCTGGTTGCATCTGGAGTATTGGGTCAACTTCATCACCTCTGAATAAGTCTCCCAAAATGAATCCTCAGCCTTCATATTAGCCATGAGCTACTTACTAAGCCATTTGCCTGACAGGCACTGTGTCCTACTGACATGCAGTGCACAGCTTTATGTTACATTCCCTATGGTAATACTATGTCTAATGCAATGAAAGTATTTCATCTCCCAGAGCAGAGCTTTCTTGAGATACCACCCACACACTCACATACTTTTCTTTGTTTTTATTTTTAACTAGTGTGGTAATGGGTCTGAATCTGATGCTCAATAAATATTCTTTAAAGGAGGTCTTCTCTGTCAGGTATTCAAGAAGTCAAACTTTTTGGGTGAATTGGAAATTAAAGTGTGCAGCCTTGAACATGTGATCTCTAGCCAGGATATCTTACTGGAATCTACCACCATAGGTAGCAAACTGTATAGTATTACAGATGCAGAACAATAAAAAGTATTTTGCACCTATTTGTGATGGGTGGTAAGGACCTTGTTTTACCAGAACTGTTTTTAATGATGTTACTCAGGATATTTTCTTTACAGATAATAATTGAAAAGCTCATTTTTAAAAATAATACCAGCTACCATGCTTAATAAATAAATAAAAAATAAATACTACACTGTTAGTTAACACCTGAAAGGCAAAAATAAATGACATGCATTTGAATATGAAAGACTTTGAAGAAACAATCTTTTCTGACTCCCTACAAGAAGATTTTTGACAATGAGGCCGAAAATATTCAAAGGAAGAAAGATAGTACCTTCAAAAAATGGGATTGGCATAACTGAATGGCAGTATGCAGATAAATGAAAATAGACCCAAACCTATCACCTTGAACAAAACTTACATTCAAGTGTATTGAAGACCTAAACATAAACCCAACTACACTGAACTTGATAGAAAAAAAGTGAAAAATACCCTCCAACACATTGGCACAGGTGACCACTTCCTAAATATAACACCAGTAGCACAGACACTAAAAACAACAATAAGTAATTGGGATCTCCTGAAGCTAAGAAGCTTCTGTAAAGCAAGGACACTGTCAACAGGACAAAACGACAGCCTACAGAATGAGAGAAGATTTTCACTAACCCTACAAGTGATAGAGGACTGATCTCTAAGATATATAAAGAACTCAAGAAACCAGAGCCTTAAGAACTAAAAAGGGACTTCTCAGCAGAAAAATTAAAAATGGCTAAAAGGCACATGAAAAAGTGCTCAACATCTTTAGCCATCAGAGAAATGCAAATCAAAACAACTTTGAGATACCACCTTAAACCTGTCAGAATGGCTAAGATTAAAAACATAGATGACAGCCTATGCTGGAGAGGATGGGAAGCAAGGGGAGCAATCCTCTATTGTTGGTGGGAATGTAAACTTGTTCAGCCACTTTGGAATGAAGTATGGTGGTTTCTCAGAAAACTGGGAGTCAATCTCCCCAAGGATCCAGCAATACCACTTCTGGTTGTATACCCTAAAGGTGCACAGTCGCACTCCAATGGCATTAGCTCAATTATGTTCATAGCAGCATTATTTGTAATAGCAAGAACCTGGAAACAGCCTAGATGCCCCTTAACTGAGTAATGGATTAACAAGCTGTGGTACATCTACACAATGGAGTACTACTCAGCAGTAAAAAAAAAAATGTTATCCTAAAATTTGCAGGCAAATGGATGGGTTTGGAGAATATCCTCCTGAGCGAGGTATCACAAATCCAGAAAGATAAGCGGGGGATGTACTCACTCATTAGTGTACTTAAAAAAAAAATAAGAAGAGAGAGATGTCATTGCACACAAAAACTCATGGCTAGAACATGGCTAAAAGTCACAATGCCTCACTTCTCATTGATGGCTTCTGGCAGGGGTGTGGGTGAGGAAAAACTTGTTTTCTTTAAGGGTCTGGCCACAGGGAGTTTAATTATTCTCCAGTAAGTAAATGAGCAGCATGAATGGGTAGTTTTATAAGTGGGGAAATCATAAGAGTTGGCATGATGATGAGAGGTCTGATAACTGAGTTTGATAGGGTGCATTATGTAGAAAAAACCAAATCACAAATATATATAAAAAAATTAAAAAAAGAAAAAAGAAATACTATGATTAATATCAGGTTTCACTGACTTTGTAAATTTAAAGGCTTTGTTTATTTTAAAAAACTTAAAAGTTTTTTGGAATTATATGATATGTATTTGTTTTAGTTTTTAAGTTTTAGTAGAATTGTGTATAAATTTTTATTGAAAGGGATTTTTCCATCACAAAACGAACTTAGTAAAACTTTACTGATCCTGTTTAGACTTGTTTTGAAGACTGAAAGGTTTTGATGAGTGAAGTAGCAAATGGGAGATTTGACAAAGGCTGAGTGAGTACAGCACCGACTAGGGAAATGAGACGAGAGGACAGCAGTGAGAGGGGTCTTGATGTGCTTGAATCTGCTAGTATCCTTTCTTTCCCAGAACCTTTCTATATGCTCACAATAACTAGTATTTTGTATTAGAGTTCAAGGCATGGAAACATTCACGGCTCTTATAGTCTTTCTTATCCAACCGTGTTGATTTCTGTGTACCTTTTTGAAAGACATATTGAACCCACCTTCATATTCTATCCTTATTCAGTGGAGTCCACCAAGGACAAATACCTAATATCAACTGACAATCCTAGAGCTTTCTATAAAACAGACCATAATTACTTCTGTTATCTTAGGTGCCTTGCTCATATTATAATTCACCATATTTACTTTGCCATTTTTTTGGCAGAAGAATTTAATATAAAAATAGTAGACAAAATTTATTTGTGATTCCCAAAAAGGGTACTTTAGCTGTTTCAGACATCACTTTGGACTCATTCAAAGTTTCCAATTCAACAACAAGCATTTGAAGAAGCATTGTGGTTCCAATATGCAAGTAAGAATCATGGCTCAAAATATTTGTTTTCTGAGGAAACACCAAGTAAATTTTAGGCAAACTATTAACAAATCTAATGTAACTATGAATAAGTGAACACAACTAGCTGTATTTTTACTGCTTCCAAAGGTTTCTTGACTTCATGGTTTTTTGTTTTATTTTGTTTTAATTAGAGGACTACTTAAATACTAAAAAAAAAAAAAAAAAAAAAAGTTAGGGCATTTATGTTTCCAGAGAATTAAATCTTCATCACTTACCTGGTATCCCCCTGGATTCTTTTGCATTGTTTCACCTGTGAGGACCCTGCCCCTTCTTCTCTGGGACTGACTGACTGACTGAAACAAAAATGTATTCATCTAAAATCTATGTCACCTCTTATTATTTGGAAAAGAAAACTATCTTCCTTGGATACTGTAAGATTAAAAGTTTCTAGTAACTTCATTATCTTACTTGTGTCCATGAGAAACTGAACATAAGTTGCTATTACATCATGGGTGGATTTCCCAGAAAGTACAGGCAGTCTTAGTCCACAATTTTAAGAAGTGCTATGAAGCCCAGGAGAAGGAGTTCCTCTGCTTTAAATTTTTAACAACATTCAAAATAATTGTTATAATATTTTATACATACTTGCCTTTCACATTTTATATCAGTCATGGAGACATTCACACATATACATGCATTCACAAACACACACACATACCCCCCACAAACATGTACATGTGCACACACATGCATATATATGCACACAAGTACGCACACATATTTCATATTATATATTTAAATTTAGATCCAAATGGCACATATCACTTAACACACTGGCTTAACTCTTCCCATTCTCTTTCATGCAAATGACATAATTTTATTCTTCACTTTTGCATAAAGATCTACTCTCTATACATGTCACATTTTCTCTGTCTATCCACCTATGGATTAATTCCTAGGTGGGCTCCTTGGCTTGAATGTTATGCATAGTTTCTCAGAAAATATGGGTTGGTCAGCTTGCCTTGACAAATTCTCTCTGTAGTCATTGGTTAATCCCAGTTTCTAGATGTGGAGTAAGTAAACATCAATCCCCAATTAGTCAATATCTGTGTGGATTTCTGCAACTTCCATAAGTTCCCAGTGTCTTCCTTTGCCTACCTGTAACATTAGAATAGTAGACTTAGGCCATGGTGTATCTTATGGTAAATTAGTTGCTATATGAGCCAGAGTGATGCCTCAATGAGAAAAAGCAGTTGCCGCCAACTATGGTAGCTTGATCTCATTCCCTGGGATCCACATGGAGAAGAAATAATTAAGACTTTTTTTGAGAAGACTTATTTACTTGTCTTAATTCATGTGAGGTTACGTGAGTATTGTCAGATCTTCTGGAGATGGAGTAGTAGCTGTGAGCAGTCTGATTTGGGTGCTGTAGGCTGAACCCAGGTCCTTTGCAAGAGCTGTGAGTTCTCTTAACCTCTGAGCTATTGCTACAGTCTCAATTTATCAGAATCTACTACAGCAAAGAAGATTCTTGAGCCAGGTTGTTCTCAGAACTGAAAGGATTCAGAATGTCCTGCTAAAGCTCTGTGGGGAGTAAGCTTTTGTAGAATGAAGACAAGTGGAACACTTAGCTTATTAGCCACAGACAGAGCACTGTCTTATTTTGATATGCTTTGGTAGGAGGTACTTCATTTCTTGGTTGGATGCTTTTGATTGGCTACAGATTAATATTCATGAGTCTCTTATGTAAATATTTTCACACTAAATTCTGCTTTTAGAAACATCTTCAAAGCAATGGCTTCTTTACTACTGGAACAGACTGGTGTTTACTTCTTCATACTACATTACTCTGGTTTTTAAAGAATCTATTTTTTAATTATGCATAAGCATATGGGGTATGCACATGTGAATTCTAATACCCATGGAGGCCAACGGCCTTTGGTCCCCTGGAGCTTGAGTCAAAGGCAACCAAAAGCCATCACTCTGGGATATTAAGAACTGAACTCTGATTCTGTAAAATAAAGTACACCTCCTTAACCATTAAAAAAAAAAAAAAAAACTTATCAGAAGCCAGTGCTTTAGTATTTGCAATTATGTTTTTTGGCGGAGGGAAGGCAAGAATGTATACATACTTGTGAGAGCCTATAGACCAGGAAAGGGGGTCAGATTCTTGGCAGATAGATAATAGGCTGTTGTTAGCTACCTGATGTAGGTGCTGGGGACTAAACGTGGGTCCTCTACAATGTACAATTTAAACTACTAAACCATCTCTCATGTCCATATTATTTCTTTTTCTATCTGTTATTAAGTCCTTAACTGAAAGTCTTATTTGTATATGTCCATAGTTGAGTTGTCTTTCTTTCCCTGGGTGTTCTACATTTTCATCCTAATTAACTTGGCATTCATTCCTTTTGTATTAGTTTTCTCAATCATTTTTTCTGGTCTTATTAATGTTAATTTTTATCAGGTGTAAAAATAACAGCTATGTTCTTTTAGATATGAGCCTATTTCTGCTATTCCCTTTACAGGAATCCTGTTAACCAGTTCTAACACATTGCCACTATCTCTGTTCCTCTGAGATACATTCTGGATAACTTTATATTTTTGCTTCTTTATTCTCATTCTCAATTACTTAACATGAATTATTTCTTCTCACTTATTGTGATAGCTTTTTTGCATATTATGTAAATATTGACTGAAAATTTATTCTATGGGAGTTTTTGTTTGTTTTTAAAGCAAACCAATGATTTAGGACAGATATTTTATTTTACTCGTTGAAAAAAGCTCTCTAGAGAAATAGTCCTTTTGTATCCTATACTTGGATTCTCCTACTTAAAGTCCCATCTATGTGGTATGTAGGTTTTATGCCCTGATATCAGAACAGCCATTGATAGCACCCTGAAGTTAGCCAGGATTTGGAAAATGCCTTATCACTAGGCTTTGGCTCCAATATTCAGTTTGTTCACTCTACTGTGTACTGGTTTTTGTCTCTCAAACGAGTTCACTAAGACATTTAAAATTATTGATGTTATTACATGCATCACCTAAATAGGAAGTAAAATACAATTTTCAGTTTTCAAATTTATAGAGGGCAAAACCTGACATCACCAGAGCACAAAGCAGGCATTGGGATCTCAACACTGTGATGCCAGAGCTCAAATGCAGGCAGGAACCATGCTCAGTGAGCTGTTGTTCTGGCTCTGCTGGGATGTCAGTAATCAGGTAGGAAGAATCATGGAGAAATTTTGGAATCATTTTCTGAACAGCCTCTATTATGTGCACCATTGAGTAATAAATAATCATGAGCCAAAAATTGCAAATTTTATCTGGAGTCACAGAAAACTAAGGCCATATCTTGAGCTCTTACTGAACCTGCTTCTACAAGGATAGATTAAAAAAAAATACACAGATTTATAGTAAAAGAAAAATGTTTGCTATGCTTAACAACACACTAAATAGCAGGCAAAAAACATCCACAATTATGCAAACACTGTTAGTTACATCCCAAGCATGTCATCATGACATACAACTGTCATTTTTCTTCCTATGACACACTGTACCATAACTCAGTCTGGTTGTATATGAAAGCCTGTCCACTTCCTGACCTTGTTACTTGGACATCATAGGATATACATGATTACACACAGATGAAGACAAGCACACATCATCCTGGCTTTCATTTCTTCCATCTTTCAGACTGTATTTTATTATCTTTTGTTTTGTACAGGTACACTAGATTGGAGAGCTTCAAGATCATAAAGGACAGAGCTCCCCTTCAAAACATTAATCCCCCAGTGAGCCCTATGTTGAGTTTACTCATACTGTAAGAAACATCTCCATAGACAAAGCGCTTTTATCTCTGTCCTGAGGAAAGTGTCAGGTGAAGACACTCATTGATTCCTCAATGTGTGTGTGTGTGTGTGTATGTATATATATATATATGAGCCCTATGTTGAGTTTACTCATACTGTAAGAAACATCTCCATAGACAAAGTGCTTTTATCTCTGTCCTGAGGAAAGTGTCAGGTGAAGACACTCATTGATTCCTCAATGTGTGTGTGTGTGTGTGTGTGTGTGTGTGTATGTATATATATATATATATATATATATATATATATATATGCTTCATGATTAATTTCCTTTACTAATACGTGTATCCATGTATACACATCTCCATTTGGGAAAACTGGAGAGACTTTCCTATGCCATCACCATAGATTTATTTTAACTGAATACATGACAATATTTACTCATCTATGGATGAAATAAGTCATAATTGAAGTAGATTCACCTTGTTTGTTACCACTTTAAAACTTAGTAAGTTATAAGATTTCAAGCTTTCCTGTGTTTGCTGCAAGACTGCATACATGACTTCCATGCTCCTGGGGCTACATTACTCAATAAACACTGGATTGATCATACACAGATTGTTGGGTGTGACAGGAACAAGGCTAAAGGTTTTGAAGTATGTATTAAAATATTAGTGCCTTAGACACACTCAGCAAAAATTATATAAAAAAATTCTATGGTATTAAGTATGTGTGAGAACTATATAAAAAAAGCAAAATCTCCAAGAGACTAATGTGGACCCTGAAAATACATGTTTGATTAAATAAGGCTAATGATAATTCCCATTCTCAGATAAGCATGAAGAAAACACCACTTTTTTAAATAAAATCATCATGATAGCAATGACAATTGTTTATTAAAATATATTTCTGTTAAATTTTCCATTCCAATTTCAGATAATTATGAAAACTGTTTAAACTTAAAATTGTTTTTCTTGTTGAATATATTTCCAGTGCCTTTGAGCTGGTATTCACCTTCTTCAGTTCTAATTATTCTCAGGTTGGTCTTTTCATGGTATTCCAAATTTCCTGGACATCTTGTGTTATGACTTTTTTTAGTTTTAGTGTTTTCTTTAACTGATGTAGTTATTACTATGATTGAGTCTTCTACCCCAGAGATTCTCTCTTCCATCTCTTGGATTCTGTTCTTTGTGCTTGAATCTGTGGTTCTAGGTTGTTTTTTTTTCAGATTTTCTATTTCTAGTTTTGTTTCAGTTTGTGCCTTCTTTATTGCTTCTATTTCAGTTTTTAATTCTTGGTAAATTTCTTTCACCTGTTTGTTTTCTTTTTCTTGGTTTTCATTATTTTCTTTAAAGGCTTTGTTCATTTCTTCTAATTTCCTGTTTGTATTTTCTTCTATATCTTTAAGGGAGTTTCTTATAGCCTCTTTTAAAGCTTCTATTAGTTTCATAATGCTGTTTTTAAGGTCATTTCCTTCTGTTTCCTCTTCATTGTTATGTTCTTGATGCTATAGAAACACCTGCTTCTTCTGGTGGTGTCTTGTTGACCTTTGTATTCTTACATGTATTCTTGCACTGCAATCTGCCCAATGTTTCACCAGTTTACTCTTGGTTAGTTCTTGGTGGGCTCTTAATGAGTTTTTGGTCTGGGGGCTCTTAATCAGCTATGTATTCAGATGGTCAGTTGTTCTCGTGAGGTCACAATGTCATAATACCAGTCATCACCTCTTGACCTCTCACCTCTCAGTTGTGCACCCAGGAACTTGGCTGTTTCCCCACTGCTATTACACCAGCTATGCTCTGGGTGGGCTGTGCTCCACACCAGAGCCGAGTGGCCCCGGGTTCAGGTGGCAGAAGTCACCTTCTAACCTCTGACTTCTCAGCTGTGCTTTAAGGAACTCTTCTGCTTCCCTGCTGCTATTATGCTAGCTATGATCTGTGCAGACTTTGTTCCTCTCCAAAGAAGCAGAGTCTTTTAACTCTGAGCCATGTGCCCAGGACCAAGGGAATCAGCTGACACCCACCCCCCACTCCCCTGCTGCTATCATGCCAGCCCTATTCTGGCAGGGCTGTGCTCTGCACAGAAGTGGAGTGGCCATTCAGGACCCTGGTTCAAAAATGTTTTTCTTAATAAAAGGCATACAAACATGTTCATCAGGTACAACTTATGTTTTTTCTAGAGAGGCTCAGACTTGTGAGTTAATGATTTGTTTATATTCTTTATTTACTTGAATATTTCAAACTCAGATTTTCTAGACTTTAATATGATTATTGTTAGAGGAAGAAAAGCAGTGTCCTTACAGGACATTTTCAACATGCCAGGCATAATGTAAGGTTTTCCTTACTTTATGCAGTCCTCATACATACTTAATACTATAGTTTTTTTTATTGTTTCAAGACAAAGTTTTTTTTTTGTTTGTTTGTTTGTTTGGTAGCTCTGGATGTCTTGGAAATTGCCCTAGAACTCAGAGATCTGCCTGGCTCTGCCTCCCAAGTGCTAGCTTAAAGGCATGAACCACCATTCCTGGTGACTATAGTAATTTTTATGTCATTTACGCTGAGTTTCTCTAAGCATACTAATAAGAGCCATCCAACCCTGTTTTGACAGATTTGTCTTTATTTCTAAATAGAGTTCTGGTGTTGAAATAAAATTTTGTATGTAACCTCTTCTTGCTCACATACAGAAATACAACACATATTTATGGGATCAATCCAACTCCACAAAAAATATGGAATTAAACATATTACTGTGAATGTCAAATTCAGATATAAATAGCCCTCTATTGTGTCAGTGATAAAAACTGTAGATGTATAAATACTTGGAATAGAAAACAAAATTCTCCTGCTGTAAATTTAAAGGCAAAAAATGAAAAACTAATTGTATAATCTTCTGAGTAGGATAAAACTCTAAAATTAAAAAAAGAAAGGCTCAAAAAAAGCCTTGAAGAATTTGTCCTCAATATACTGTCAACCACACAGTCAGTGTTTATGTTCCATGCTATTATAAGGAAACATTGAGTTGTACATGCATTGCAGAAATAATTTGTATTCTATGGTTTCATATAATTCTGACATAGAAGAAGGTAGAGTTTTCTCAATAGAATCTGAATAATCAGGAAAGAAAGGACTTATTTTTTTGTTTTATTTTTAATTATATATATTTGTAGGTGTCTGAGCATATGAGGCAATAAGAGAACATTGGATTTCCTGGACCTAGTGTTGCTTACATTTGTCTGCTCCCTACTTTGAGTGCTGGGGAACAAACTCCAGGCCCTTGCAAGAACAGTATGTGTTCTTAACCTTTTATACATCTGCCCAGCCCTGAGAGACTTTATTTCTGTGGAATCAGATTAGTCAGAGGACAAAAGAAAACTAAATTCTATTAGTTAGATATAAGCTTTGAAGGCATATGGGCAAGAAATAGTCTCAATTACTTTTGGTTAAGTTGGCAGTGGCTGCACTGTTTGGTGAGAGATCTCTCAGATGCTCTTGGTAGTGTTGCTACGGAGCCTGGAATGAAGCCTGGCATGGAATAAGATAGCTGCGTAGGATGCCAAAGATCTTAATGTATACTTTAAGTTTAATTTTTATGATATTTACTCATAAAAAGATGCTGGAAAGTTACTTTTATTGATGGGAGTTTGTTTTAAGTCAGTTCATAATCATTCACACTTTACTTTCTTCTTATTTTTTTTCTTATCTCAGAGCTAGACTAGCAAGCTTAGACTTCAAAATATGAATTAAATAAAAGTAACATTTCAGGGAGAAGAACTAAAAGTCTCTTCTTGGATTTGACTCTATTAAGTTATAGCCCAGTTAGAAGGAATGCATATCTATATTTGAAGATATTTCCAAAAAGATAGAGATAACCCCTAACTTAATGTCCATAATGAAAATATGCATCAAGAGAACAATTATGTAGAAAACATCAAAGCTCTATGCAATTGTCTCTTAACCAATGGAAACTTTGGGCTACAAAAGTCACAGCTGACAGTTGAAATTTGCACCTTAGTATAAAATAAGAATCTCTAAGACATATTAGTCAAGGTCTTACAGAAAGTTTAATGTTAGAGCTTTACATTATCTTAATATTTATTATGACTTTTAGGGAATAAAAAGAACCCAAAATATATCAATGTGATAGTCTGCTTATTGTTATAAAAATAGCATTACAAAAATATTAAATATTCATGAGAAATCCTTATTTCCCTCAGGTTCCAGCTAGCAAAAGATGCTGAAAGATATTAAGCCCCAAAGGAGGGAATGTTACACACTACAGATAATCACTAGAGTTATAAACAAAGGCAATTGATATTAATAATTAAATGAGAACATCCCCTGTGGAGGTTCCCATAAGCTCCAGGCATGGTGTGTAACATCTCTTGGCTAACTGATCATTAGTTCTTTCTAGACCAGGAGTGTATGTTAATGGAATCTGTGCTTTACTCCTGTGTTTCAAGTTCAATAATTTGTCTATTACAAGAAATAATCATACATGCCCTATGAGGACTCATCCCTCTTAGAACCTGGTGCTTTTAATGTCTGTGAAAGAATATACAATAGCAGCAAAGAGGGCCTGTTTATCAATCTTCTGAAGTTTTGTGTTGCACAGTAAGGGAGTAGTAGCAGAATTATTTTAATATCATCATATATGTGCTTAGGTATACTTGTATAAGCTGGGTTCATTATGAAGTTGGAATCTTCAATTGAGAAAAGTTTCCTACCAAATAGGCATGTGTGCAAGTCTGTGGCTTATTCTCTTAAATGATGGATAGTTGATATGAGAGAGACTGGCTCACTGTGAGCAGGACCACAATGGGCAGATAATCCAGGGTGTCATAAGAAATAGGGTTGAGTAAACCATGGGAGTATGTCAGTAAATCACACTTTTCCCTAGCCTCTACATCAGCTCCTGCTTCCAGGTTCCTACCCTGATATTTTATCTGACTGACTGACAGTGGAAACCTTAACTTTGATATTAGAAATTTATACATACCCAACCTGACACTGAAAGTCATGTGTAATGATACTATGAGATATTTGTGGGAGGTTTATCTGTTTCTGAAAAATATATCTATCTCAACAGGTCCTTTTCAATGAAGAAGCATCAGTGTTGATCATCATCCTATAATCCAAAGGAGTAGGTGACCAAGCATGGCTTCTTCTTGGAAACTAATCCTGTTCTTGTCTGTCACCAGGTGTCTTTCAGGTAAAATGCATGCATAATTACTAAATTATTGTTAAGTCTCAGTTAACAATGTGAAGATCTTCACCCCAAAAAATTAAGCAAAAGATAATTAATAATACTTAATTAAAAGAAGCATGATTACATTTTAATTATACTAAATACAGTTTTAGTAGAATAATATTATTTTTATATAAGGTGAACCAATATGTAATATAAAATGCATTATATAACCATGTGCACAATGTTGATTTTATATGTAGTGGCATATACTATTAGCATTTATGCTATACTGTATTACTGTGTGGTGAAAGTTTTTCATTGACTGTATGAATTTTTTTGCTATGCCCAAGAATCAAATATGCTCTTTGAACAGTATCAAATTTTGTGTACTAATTTTGTGTATTACGTATTTTGTATGTCACCTCAAGTAAACACTATCAAAAACCTACTTAGAAATAAATAATTTTTTAAATGCTCTGGGAATACTTTCCTAGTAACCATACAATAGCATTTGATCTCCTCACTGATTCTCCATTTGTGTAATATTTCCTATAAAATATACATAGTATGTGAGTATTTTAATACTCAAGTTCTCAAATAGAAAGTACTCCACATGTGCTAACTTAAAGTCTGAAGCTATGTGCATGCAGAAATAGATTTGGCATTTCACTTCTATAAATCAATATGTGTTAAGATGTAACAGTTAAGTATACTTGAACATATTTACATTTCTAGAATGTATACACAGAAGCCTTTCACCATAATACCAGCAGCCGATTAGTTGCAGAGCAAACAATGCATTAATTATACATTTATCAGTAATACTATTTGCTGTAACATTGCTTATTAAACAGTAAATGTAATAAGAAATGTGACAGACCTTGAAAAGTGTCTATGAAAGATACTGGGCATTGAATAAAAATCATGGTTCGTTGATGTCATGATCACTTAAAAAATAAGTCTTCAGTGAAAACCTTAGAACAGTTAGAAGCAAACTCACCTAGACAGAGTAGATGACAGGAAATAATCAAACTTAGACCTAAAATCAATACAATAGAAACAAAAAGAACAATATAAAGAATTAATGAATCAAACAGTTAGTTCTTTGAAAAAGTCAACAAGATAGATAAACCCTTATCCAAACTAACCAAAAAGCAGAGAGAGAATATCTACATCAACAATATCATAAATGAAAAGGAGACATAACAACAGACCAGGAAATCCAGAGAATTATCAGGTCATACTTTGAAAATCTATACACTACAAAAATGAAAAACCTAGAAGAAATGGACAGCTTTCTCAATAGGTACCACGTACGAAATTAAATCAAGATCAGATTAAACACCTAAACAGACCTATAACACAAAAGGAAATTAAAGCTGTCATTAAAAGCCTCCCAAGGGAAAAAAAAAAAAAAAAAAAAGCCCAGGTCCAGATAGTTTCAGTGCAGAATTGCAGAATTCAGGCAGACAGAAGAACTAATACCAATACTCCTCAATCTGTTTCAAAGAGTAGAAACTAAAGGAATAATTCCAAACTCTTTTTATGAGGCCACAATAACCCTAATACACAAGCCACTCAAAGACACAACAAAGAAAGAGAATTAAAGACCAATTTTCCTCATGATTATTGATGCAAAAATACTGAACAAAATCCTGGCAAAAAATATACAACAACATATAAAAAAATATCATCCACTATGATCAAGTAGGCTATATCCCAGAAATTCAGGGATTGTTCAACATATAGGAAACTGTAAATGTCATCCATCATATAAATAAACTGAAGGAGAAAAAATACATGATTATGTCCATAGATGCTGAAAAAGCCTTTGACAAAATCCAACACTCCTTTATGATAAAAGCCCTGGAGAGATTAGGAATACATAAAAAATATCCAAATATAATAAAGGTGATTTACAAGAAACCAACAGCCAACATTAAGCTAAATGGAGAAATACTCAAAGCAATCCCACTAAACTCAGGAACAAGACAAAGCTGTCCCCTCTCTTCTTATCTATTCAATATAGGTCTCAAAGTTTTAGCTAAAGCAATAAGAGGACAAAGGGAGATTAAGGGGATGCAAATTGGAAAAGAAGAAGTAAAACTATTCCTATTTGCAGATGATATGATTGTATACATAAGTGACCCACAAAATTCTACCAGGGAATTTCTATAGCTGATAAACACCTTCAGCAATGTAGCAGAACACACCATTAACTCAAAGTAATCAGTAGCCCTCCTATACATCAAAAGTAAAATGTATGAAATAGAAATACGGGAAATTTCACCCATTATAATAGCTGCAAATAGCATTAAATACATTTGAGTAACTATAACCAAAGAAGTAACAGATCTATTTGATAAAATCTTAAATCACTGAAGAATGAAAATGAAGAAGATATTAGAAAATGGAAAGCTCTCCCATGTTCCTGGAAAGGCAGGATCAACATAGTAAAAATGGCAATTCTATCAAAAGAAATCTACAGATTCAGTGCAATTCCCATCAAAATCCCAACACAATTTTTTTTGTAGTTCTTGAAAGAGCAATATTCAATTTCATTTGAAATAACAGGAAAGCAAGGATTGCCAAAACAATTTTGCTCAACAAAAGAACCTCAGGAGGTATCACCATCCCAGACTTCAAATTATACTATAGAGCTAAAGTAATAAAAACAGCCTAGTACTGACATGAAATCAGGCTCATGGATCAGTGGAATCAAATTGAAGATGCCGACATTAACCCCAAAACCTATGAACACCTGATCTTTGACAAAGAGGCCCAAAATATTCAATGGAAAAAGATAGTATCTTTAACAAATGGTGTTGGCATAGCTGGATGGTAGTATGTAGAAAAATGCAAATAGATCCAAGACTATCACCCTGCACAAAACTCAAATCCAAGTGGATCAAAGATATTAACATAAACCCAGTCACACTAAACTTGATAGAAAAGAAAGTGGTAAATACGCTCCAATGTATTAACACTGGTGGCCACTTCCTAAATATAACATCAGTGGCACAGACACTAAGAACAAAGATCAGTAAGTGGGACCTCCTGAAACTTAGAAGCTTCTGTAAAGCCAAGGACACAGTCAATAAGCCAAACTTACAGCCTACAGAATGGGAAAAGATTTTCACCAATCCTACAAGTGATAGAGGACTGATCTCTAAAATATATATAGAAGAAACCAGAGCCCTAAGCCTTAAATAACCCAATTAAAATGGGGTTTCAAATTAACAAAGGAATTCTTAACAGAAGAATTAAAAATGGCTGAAAAAAAAGTGTTCAACATGTTTATCCATCAGAGAAATGTAAATCAAACCTTTAAGATACCACCTTACTACTGTGAGATTGGCTAAAATAAAAGACAAAGATGACAGCCTATGCTGGAGAGATTGCAGAGCAAGGGGAACGCTCCTCCATTTTTGGTGGGATTGTCAGTTTTTTCAGCCACTCTGGAATGCAGTATGGCAGTTTCCCAGAAAACTGGAATCAATCTCCCCAGAGATCCAGCAATATCACTACCGGGCATATACCCTAAAGATGCACTTTTGCACACCAAAAGCATTAGCTCAACTATGTTCATAGCAACATTATTTGTAATAGCAAGAACTTGGAAACAACCTAGATGCCCCTCAACTGAAGAGTGGATTAACAAACTGTGGTACATCTACACAATGGAGTACTACTCAGCAGTAAGAAAAAGTTATATCCTAAAATTTGCAGGCAAATGGATAGATTTGCAGAATATTCTACCGAGCAAGGTTTTGCAAACCCAAAAAAATAAGCAGGGGATGTAATTAGTCATTAGTAGACTTTAAATAGAAAGCAAACCACACTCAAGGTGAAAACCACAACCACTGAACAGCTTGGTATCCAAAACACCTTGGACTGACACATTGGAGCCCATTCTGTCCAGAGGAACTCCTAACCCTGTTTTGATATTAGGATGAGGAAATCAGACTTGACTGTAGTGGGTGCTGAACTAAACCACCTTGGGACCTCCTACCCTTGCTGGAGAGAAGATAAAAAGATGTGGAGAAGAGAGAGTGACTGGGAGGGGCAGGAGGAGGAAGGGAGTTTGGATGAGGGGATACATGGATAAAAAATGAGACTTTATTCAAAAATAAAAATAATAAATAAAAAGGAAAAAAGAAATTTTGAGACAAATACCCACCATAATATGTACATTAAAAAAAAAAGAAAAAGAAAAGAAATAAATCTTCAGAAAACTGTTTGGGCTGATTCCATTTCTATCTATGCAGTATGACCCAGTTTCTGAACTCAACCTGTGTCTCTCCTGTCTTCCCAAGCTCTTTGTTTGTTTGAACTCATAAACTATTCATTGTTTTTATTTGTGAGTTTTCCATTGCTGATGGTAGATAGTAACAGCCCAAGTTGGTTTCTCTTGAACTCACCCAACTGTTTTCCATGCAAAAAACTACCAAGTTCTTGTGGGTATTAAGTTCTCATTGACAGTAGAATTAATAAAATCTTGGAGGGCATTTAAAATGCTTCACCATACCTTCTTGATGCAGAGAAAATCTAGCAGGTGTTATCATAAATTAATTTTATCTCCCTGTGAGCATTTGTTTAAGAGATAAACCTAATAGATACTAAAAAGAATCATGTTCAGGGGTGTTTATGTTTGAAGACTTTGCCAAGGCCATAGAAAACACTCTTATTAAATTTCTGTTATTTGCTTAATAAATTCCTTTGGTCTAATAATTTTTCACTGTTTTATTATCTTCTGTGCTTTTTAGTGTTCTTGGATACTGTTTTAACTTAGATACAAGTGTCACTTTGTGAGACACTTAACAATTATCACTGAAGTAGAAATGTGGGTAATTAAGCTGTATGTCAAGAGCATGTTTAACATGCTTGATACTCTTTGAAATATAAAAAGATAACTAAAGAGGACATGTAAAACAACCAGAGTTATTCTTCATGTATCCGTTTGCAAATGGCTGTACTATGCTGGGTCTGCTCCCATGGGAAACTCAAAGGCGCTCTTACACAGATCAGCCACGTTTGAGAACTGGCTGCTACTGAAGGAAGGGTTCTCATGTGCCTCATGTACTTCAGGGCCTTCTACTGGAAACAGACCTGCAAGTAGAGCAAGACAAAGTGGCATGTCCCAAATTAGCTCACTAAAAATGCTGGTAATGGCTCAGAGTGCCATTCCATCTGCCCTCAGTGAACATGCACATGGTGCACTCATTTGAAAGAGCTCCACAGTTTGTTACACATACAAATGACAATCTGTGACCAAGAAGCTCAAGTCCTACTCACTAGGTGATCACATGACTGGTTTGGAAATATAGACAGTTATATGTAATCAGAAAGTTAGACAAAATCCATACATAGCTGTATCTAAGAACATTCTATATATTAATTAATAATTGATAATGGCTTTTGTTTTCAAGTTTTTAATAACAATTTTATGAGCTTAAATGTTAATGAATTGACAGGCTGGCTATGTTGTTCAGTTGGGGGTGTATGTACCTAGCAAGTAGGATTTCATGCTAGTAGATCATAAAATGGACATGATAATATATATCTATAATCTCAACACTCAAGAGATAGAGGCAGAGAGATCAGAAGTGCAAGGTTATATTGGACTACATACAGAGTTTGAAGCCAGACATGTCAATAAAAAACCTTTTGCAATAATAATAATAATAGTAATAATAATCCCAAAGAGGAAACTATTAGAAAAAATAAGCTCTCTAAATAATGGGACACTATCCAGTGAGAAAATAAATAAAGTCAGTGTTGGGGGTGCCTAGTTTGCGGTCAGCTTTTAGGGTTGCCTCTATGCTCAGGGTCTTGCTTTTTCCCTTGGAGTAGGGGGCCAAGATGGCACTGAAGCAAGGATGTATTTTCTGGGAACAGGTTGAATCAAGCAAGATCAATTTTACTATTGGTGGGGTAGACCTTAAATAATTTTCCCCAGACTCTTAACCCAGCCAGTGTAAGAGCTTTGATTTTTGATTTGTTGGTGTCTGCAGCTTAAAAGCATCACTCTGCCCAACAATATTTATGCAAGGATCTATGAAGAGTCAAATAGCTTTTAAAGATTGTTTTATATGTTATTAAGAAATCAGTTTTTAGGATTATGGGTGGCATCTTGGTTTTTTTTTTTTTTTAATCAATGGATTTGTTTCTGCAGCAACATCGAATAATTAAGAACTTATCTGACCAGGTTTCTTTTATATATTGTTAGTCATTTTTTTTCTAATAAATATTGGAGACCATATGGGGGTAGACAAATTGCCTAGTAACTGAGATTGTAGGCTAAAAATGACATGTCTCTCATCAATGCTAATTCTTCAGCAATAAGATCAATCTGCTGTTGTAACTATATTGTATGGCTTGATGGAGATGTTTATTAATGACCTTTTGGGCAGGTAAAGCCTCTGTGGACTGAATTATTATTTGATTCAGGGTCACAAACATGGCAATAGTCTGAGTTAGTGAAACTGTTCTAGCTATTGCTCCTCCTAAGGCTAGCAGTATTGCAGTAATAATGGCAGCCATAATTTCAAATTTTCTTTTTCTTTAATTGTTACCGGTAGGATCTGAGCCATAATGGTAATAGCATGAAAATGAACAGCATTAACAACAGAGACACAAATGGCAGCTGTATTTTTTGTTAAAGTAAGTGTTTTTTAATATCTTTGCCAGCAAGGTGTTAGAAAGCAAATTTCATGGGAACAGTCAAGAACATTATTTACAGAAATATTAGTTACCATGAAGACAAATGGTGGCTGAACACAAACTAGGTGGCTTTTAACTAACCTTGAGAATTGTTTTTTTTTTAAATCCTGTTTCTCATGGGAGTAAGTCTTATTATAGAAACTGCCACCTTTTAAAACGATCATGAGACATATATCCTGACAATTGGATGGGCTATATAAGTCTCAATTGCCCATAATGAAATCACATTTATATGTTAAACTGTTTCTGCATTAACATGAAGTAGTTTTGAAACATCTATTAAAGTATACCTGTATAAGTCAAGTGTATAATTATAATTTTAATTTTAAATATAATAACTTTTATCAGGTTGTACTGGGAAATCTTGAAATGATTAGGAAGACAGCATTGGTTGACAATGTTCCCTAGGAGTGGGAAGGCTCACCAAGGTAAAAAAGGCAAGCACATTTGCTCATCGAGCTAATGATGGATGAATAATATTAGAGTGCTCTAATGAATACTTAATATAGGAAGGAGGGGTGAGTACTTCAGTAGCCACAGATAAAAGAATAAGGGGCAATGGTATAAGTGCCTATAAATCTTCAGCCAAAGTAGGGGAAATTACTACAGCAATTATAAAATACATGTACTGGGAATTTTTATGGCCAGAGTTTCTTGATCTATTGATGGACAAGCATCTCTAGAGGGTGCCCATATTGGTGTTGTGGCAAATTGGGGAGAAATACAAGTATCCTTTCATCCTCCAGTCAATAGGAGGACAGGTGACTGCCATTGGAAAGAAATGGGATCTCTCTACCTGACAAGTGTCAGTGGTGTAATCCTAGGCAAATATGCCCAGTGCTTAAATGCTGGGCTCAATGTAGCTTCATCAAAGCTGAGGAAATTAATATGAGAGAATCTACCAGAACCAGGTTAGGATCTCTTTTAGCTTCTGGTGATAGCATCTTTTGCCAAGAGCTCCTTAAGAGTTTTGTTAGGGCTTTTTGTCCCCCAATAGTGTCTCCCTGTTGTGTGAGATATCTTCCAGAAGCCTAATATTAAGCCTGTATTAAACTTCTGTGACATATAAGCAGTGCCATTCTCAGTTTTAATGGCTCAGGGTAGTTCCATGGCTATCATGGCTGACTTAATTGTCTTTATAATGTTGGAAGCTTTTTCTCCAAGCAATGCTAGTGAAAACATGAACTTATAACAAAAATACCAATTATGCACATATCTCAAATTAATAAAGTCAAACTTTATAAATTGATGACCATTACATTTATGTTGCTAAATGGAAGAAGTTACTGTGCAGATAGCATGTTCTATATGATTTTAGTTATATAACATTCTGTAAAGGGAAAGCCCACAGAATGTAAATATATCAGTGACTATCAGGAGATAGGCTGAGCATGTGGTCAAAGGGGCATATAAGACAATTGATATTTTGAAGGCAGTGAGAAAGTACTCTCTATGGACAAGATGCTAAATCATGGTTAGTGTATTTATCAAAGCCATACAGAATGTAAATTATATATTACTCATAAATATATAAAAATTAAAAATAATTTAGGAGGCCAAAGGCTCACCAAATAGTTTGTGAACTATGACAAGAAATAAAATCATATATTGCCTATGTAAAGAGCAGTCTGAGCTGGGAGCACTGCTATATAAAGATGGTTGGAAATGAGCTATAAGACTAAAGATACACTTCTGCATAGTTAATAAAATTTTCCACTGAGCAATTCCAATGTCATGTATTCTGGACCTAAGCCACCAAGTCAGTTGAGGCAGATGTTGAAGCTGGGTTTGTAACTCAAAGTTACTTAGGTGTGGAAAGCTATTGATTATCAATTATCTATGTGGTGATGGCGTAGAGTTGTTGGAGGCATTAGAATATAAATATATGTTTATATATGTGAAAAACAAACACAAATGCTTCCATACATGAACTGATAAACACAGATGTTCTATTTCAGTCTTACTAGAAGTCACAGATGCAGTGTGTCCCTATAGGTACAGCACATGAATTGTCAAGATCTTTTTATTAAGTTTGCTCTTGAAGGAACAAGGGATATTTCAAAAATGACTGATTGCAGGTATGCAGCAGAGACTGTCCTACATTTTAGAGTACCTCATGGCTCCCCAAATCATGGAAGTGGTACAGCAAATAAAAACAATTTTAAACAATATGAGACATAAATAGGAGGTTGGGCATGACTTAGGGAATAAAATGTTTGCTGTGTAAGTGTGAGGAGTGAGTTCAGATTCACAAGAACACATATAAAGCTGGTCACCTGAGCATATGTCTGTAACTTCAGTTCCTTTGTGTCAAGATGAGAGATGAACAGGAGTATCCTGGAACCTGAAAGACAAGTAGCCTGGTGGCATAGGCACATAGCCATTGGCAACACGAGACTCTGAGTTACACAAGGTGAAAGTTAGAGCTGGTACCTAAGGTTGTCCCCTGACTCTCACAGAGGTGCCTGCAACACACGTAACACACACACACACACACACACATTCACATGCACACATGTGTACAAGCACACACACACAATTTTTTTTTAAAATTTTAAAAGAAAACATAATGAAGATATTATGACACAGAAACCAAAATGTTTCCTCAAAGTTAGAACTGACATACTTGAGTTACTTATTAAATTTAAAATAGCTACAGTATAGTTGAAAGAAAATAAGTACCATTGAGTCTACATTGGAGTAAATAAAATACTGAATAGTGAATCAGAAGAATGAAGACATCTTCCTGTAGACAAATGTTAAATACATTGTGTAAATGCTTTATCCTTGAAGATGTGTGGTTTTAATTTTCTTTTTCTAAAGTGTGAACTATGCATGGGAGCTTTTCACAGTGAGACAAAATGTTCTTCCTCAGTGATTCCAAACTCAGACTTGTTTTCCATGAAACCAGTTGTCTGATGAATCACTTTCAAAACTTTCTAAGTTGTGTAAACTGTGGCATAAATAGGAGAATGGGGAGAAAGATATATTTAAATTGTTTTATCTGGATAGAATCAGAAACACTAAAAGAATATGATGTAAAATCTAGGAAACAGTAACACAGCTCTCTCAGGAGTCTCCTCCGTGAAGTAGGCCTGTGAGAGGCCAGAACATATGCAATCTTAAAAAAATACTCTGCCCATCTTGATTATTTTGAGAAGTTTCTGACAAAAGTGACCCAGCAAAATTACTTTTCAGTAAGACAAATTTGCATATATAAAGTAAACATGCCTCTGTAATATTTGTATCTCCTTGTCTGCACCAAGAAGAGACTAGTCTGGTAAGGGAGGAGAAGAACAGAAAAGAACCATTTGTGTATGTTGAAAACCAATAAAACCTATTTGTTTTAGAATATGAACTAGTTTCATGTCCAGGAACACAGATCTTGTGTAATGTTGATATCTGTGCCTGTCTCATTCAGGTTACTACAGCTTCTGTGACTTCATGAGTCTAATGGACGTGCCATGGCCAGAAGATGAGGTTTCACAGAAATTCCTCCCACACACAGATGTTTTCATTCTTTCCTGAGCCTTGAAGGGGTGACATCGGTAGTACAGGGAATGCACAGTCTTCATGTTCAGCAGTTTAACAAGTTATATGTTCCTTTATTAACTACCATCCGCTACAACCAGAAGCTTCTCTGGTCTAGGCTGAGAGCAACTCAGATCTATGGGTATAAACATATAAATTTAGGAAGCAGTTTTATCCAATAGTCATTCACAAAATGACAGGTTCTCACCAAACCCTACCTTCCCTAGCTATGGGCATTTGAGGGGATTTTCATTACAAGGAATAAAATTCCTTCTATAGAGAAGCCCCTACATTCCTCACAAAGTGACTGGTTCCAAGTGTATTTGTCCTTTGGTTGTTGTGCCATTAGGCACATCCTGTCAGACAGATTTGTATTGTAGTTCACAAGACTCACAGCTTAGAAAGACTGCTGTGGTCTTTGCTCCCAAGAAAATTGTTCAGTACCATCCAGCTCTACAGAACCCCTTTTATGAGATATGTGGTGGCAAGGTCTGCAGTTACAAAAGAAAAGGTGAATCATAATGTACAGGCATTTTCAAGCTTGGTATTCTGTTTGTCAAAGTCTTGATGGTAAGAGCAAATCCAATGAGCCAAAACCAGAATCTGGGGATGGAAAAAAAATGACCTTTTAAACAAAGTAGCTTGAAAAGCTGTGTGATGTTTATGTATCCAGAAATTAAATACAAAGTTCTTACTACTAGGTCTATCACATACTTATTTATTTTTAAGGCAATTTTAGTACAATTCTGATTATAATTAGGAATAAAGAGGAGTAGATATTTCTCTGTATTTTTATTTTTGACTTAGTAGCAGGTGAGAAGATCATACATAAAATGTATTATCTATGAATAGATAAAAGCTTTAAAAAATCAGTAAATTATTTTTTCAACTTTAAACTAATTTCAATAAAATCTAAATATTTTGTAATAGTATACATGATATATTTTGAGCAGAAGTCATAATTATTGTACTATGCTTTTGAATATGTATTGTGTGTTTTGACACACACACATAGATAGATGGTAGATAAATAAATAGATAAAGTCATCAACATTTTTATCTTCTACTGGATTAAAATAAACCATATTATTGTTCAATGTAAAAATTATTCTCAGAGAACATGGCATTCTTCAAGAAAATGCAGAAATATCAAAGAGAATGCAGTGGAATTCACCTTCATGTATGCTGAATTACTAAGAAATTTCCTGCTCTTTATAAATTACTTTACATTTATTCTTTATGTTTTAAAAAAACAAAAAAGGTGTGAATTGATTCTCTGTGTTATATGAAATATTCTGTCCAATTGTTCCTCAATCATCTTAGTCCTTTTGGACAATGGCTAAGAATTATGATAATTCACTTATAAATATTTAACATTGAAAGATACTGTAATGGCATTCATTATAGCAGGGTTCCTTTTCATATAATACAAATTGTTCATTATTGGTAGCACAGATGGAAACTCAAATATAATATCTACTTAGCATGTGCAATGTAGTGTTGGTTCATAATAAATATATTTATTTCTTCAATAATAGCAGCTTCATTAGACCAACAAGCATCCTCACATGCTTCTGATTGCTTCCATGCACTAGGTCTATGAGGACAACTTCCTTCCCTGTTGATATATTTTGTGTTCCTGTTAGTTTTGCTCTAAGATGGAAACTAGTGAATGTAAAATTTGTGGTTTGTTTCCCATACTGATGCTTTCGAATTTAACAGATGACATGGGAAATCCAACTCATCAGCAACAACTGTCTGCCAATTCTTGCGAAAGTGTATATGTACTTACTTTTCAGTCACTTGCAGATACTTCTGTAAGCTGTATTGGTTTAAAAATACAGGCACTTTCTTCTCCTTTGACCTTTCTTCTCCCTATTCCCCTTCTTTGGGATAAATCTATTTTATCAACTGTGCTCTGATGCTATTAGAAATTCAGCAAACAATTTAATTTGTCCTTGTTGAAGAAGAGGAGGGAGTAAGGGTTGATCACCTGAATTTAGTACACTTTGTTGTCCTTATCTTAACTGCAAATACCATATTAAAAGTTGTTTATAATTGTCACAATTCCTGGGGTGAAATAAAATTAAGTCATCAACTAACAAACCAATTGAGAGCCTTACAAAATGATTGCAAGTATGTGTCTTTAGTTTAATAAAGATTACACAGAGAGTTAACTTACAAGGTCAGCTAAATGTGATCTCTTTTACATTATAATATTTATTGAAAATAGGATTACATTTCAGTATTGGAGGAACTAAGCAGTATATACCAAAGTTTTATGTTATTCATAAAAAGTTGTGATGGTCATCAAGTATTCTTTAAACTAGCAATACTGGTCTTAATATTTTTAAATAACTTCATCTTTACTATTAGGAAGTTGATCATCAAATCAGTTTTCTTTGTTTTAAAATAATGCTCAGTGGATTTATACATAATCCTGTCCATGGACACTTGTCTATGATTGTTTACAGCACAATGTTCAAGCAGAGGTAAATCTCAACCATAGCAATACCTATGTCAATGTACCTGTTAGTGATCTGGATCTCACATGAGTTACTATCAGCACAACAGGAGGGAGACTGCCCTGTGTAGTCATTTCAGACATCTGTCAAGGAGAAAACAACTTTTCTTCATATCTATTCAGAATATAAATTGTGTATAAAATTCCATTCACCTAGCTAGCACCCATGGAAGGCTATGAGACCTGAGGTACAGAAAATCACACAGGAAATCTTGCTATCATTAATTTTTAAGCAAATTATGTAGTGTTTTTAGAGTCTGGATGCTGTAATCCATTGTACATTGATAATTCATGCATAGCTAACTGGGAGAAAGAAAAACTTTTAAATGATACACACTAAGTTTTTTGTTTGTTTGTTTGTTTTTTAACCTTATATATTTGGAAGAAATTCTGATTTTTCTCATCATCAGACACTTAAAATTAATCAAATTAATCATATGGAGACATTTTTATTGTGTAGCTGTCAATTACAATACCTTTTCTTCCTCGAAGCTGAGAATGAGTGCTTTGCCTTGGAATGTTCTTCATATCTTTATCCATATTTTCCAGAACACAACAGTTTCCACCGTGCTAAGTTTGACCCACACGTGTGCTTCCATGTAGCTTTAGCCTCAGTCTAGTATGAGACTGAACCACCTGAGCGGTCCAAGTCATGGAGGGGGGGGGAATGAAAGTGGTGCTCTTTGATTTGGGGTAATTAAGTACCTCTTGGCTATGATTTTCCTCTTTATGTAAAATTATGTGGTATCTGCTCTAAAAGATCAGAGGCAGTTTGTGTTCTTTGATATAACCTGTACAGAAGTGGAAAAACTTGTTGTGATTAGGTATAATTATTTTTAATTTAATAAATATAAGGCTTTTAGAAGTTCTTTTTGGGGTTAAGGGGTAAATAATTTAGTAATTTTTACTTAGAAAATACTCAAACTGTGGGGCTGGAGAGATGGCTCAGCGGTTAAGAGCACCGTCTGCTCTTCCAGAGGACCCGGGTTCAATTCCCAGCACCCACATGGCAGCTAACAACTGTCTGTAGTTCCAGTTCCAGGCAAATAAATAAATAAAGTTTAAAAAAAAAAAAGAAAATACTCAAACTGTTTGAGTAACTTTTGATTCCCAAACCTAATTATACTGATGCTTTCAATGGTAATAACTCAGTTGAGACTGGCTGTGGCTACAGACTTTCTGAGTTAAAGCAAGACAGTTACTTGACAGTTACAAGACAGTTACATTGCAAACAACCTGTAGAAATTTTTTTTTAAAAAAAAGAAAGTAGAAATGCAAAAAAACTAAAGTAAAAGAAAAAAAAAAAAAGGAAAAGGTGAAACTTTGAGTCATTCAAACTGTCCTTTGGACTATGCCAGCCTCACCCTCCGTTTCCTGCTTTGGTTGCAGGAAGTCTCTAGGAGACAGCTATCTGGGTGCCTCTTTTCTCTGTCCTCTGTGCTAATTCAGAGAAGTCACAGGCTGGCAGTTCTTTTCTAGCCTAGAGCTATTTTTGTTCAATGTCTAAATTTAGAAGTATTTCAACCTGGTCCCTGGATTCTTATATGTTCCAGAATAACCCTGAAGAAATTGACCATTTTTTTTTTTAAAAAAAATGGGATTCTATAAAGCTTAACATGCAACATTACTTTTAGTTTTTGCCCAGTCTGCCCTCTAAAAGCTATGTTGCTGTAGATAAAGACTACCACATAGGTACATAGCCTGCATAGTATGGTGAGGACTGTAATGGGGATGTAAATTAATAAGATAAATATCACAGATGCAGGGACTGGAGCAAATGCTTGGTAGTAGAATGTGTTTAATGTTCTTGCAGAGGGCCCAGATTTGAATCTTAGCACACACATTTCTCGCAATTCATACCTGCCTGAAGCTCCAGTTAGAGGAGATCTAATGCCCTCTGTCCTTACAGACACCTGTTTATATGTAGTGCATATAAAATTATGTAGTCATACACACATACACACAGGAAAAACCAAGTAAATATATACTAATAATTTCATTTCAGTTCTGGTATCTTTTGAAATAATTCACTCATATTTGTGCAAACATTTGTTTAGTGTCTAATATGTCATATTATAGGCATTAAGGATATAGCAATGTACAAATCACATCTCTCCTTTTAGAAAACACATATACTAAGAAAACATGCTGTATCTAGAACAGAAGTAATATAAGATCTGATGGAGAAATTTTTCATAACGAAATTAGGTGAATACAAGGAGAGTTGGTAGGCTAGGTGGTCTAGGAGCAGGATGCTGTTGTCTGTAAGGTAGTTATGAAAGGGCACTCAGTCCCTGAGGAAAGATTTTATAGTTATAGAAAAAGAAGGGCAAATGAGTTTCTGACCAAAAATGCTTGTGGCTGCAGGAACAGCAGATGTCACAATGCTGAAGAGGGAAATTACTTCATGTAGATGAAGAAAGTCTCTTAGGGGGGAAAAATAATCTCTTTGGATAAAGACAGTGTCTGACAGAGTGATCAGTGAAGAAATAAAGAAATACTCATTCTTTAGAAGTCACGTGTAAGTAATGCTTAAAAATCTGAATGCAGTCTATTGTCTATGCTGCAGCATAGTCAGTGTGTACGCTGTATTCTGCACAGTACACAGCTTGGTAGCAACAATTTACTGTATATATAAAAGAGTTTTGTAAAACTGTCAATCATGTCAGACACCGAACTTTCCAGATTCAACTGTTTTTTTTTTTTCTTTCACAGTTGAGACTCTTAAAGACTATTCACTTCCATTCATTTCTAGTAGATTCTAACTTTCTGTGCAGTAAAGTTTATCAATACAATTCCTTTTATTTTGATCCACAGCAGCGAAGCACTGTACACCTGAAAATCTACATGCTTCAAATATTTTAAAATGTTCGAACAGAAACTGATAAGTGGTTTAATATAATTTAACAGAAATAATATAAAAATGGGCACACTGTTCTGGCACAAAGAGACAGCCTGTGTCCATTCAGCAGCAATCTGCTGAGACTTGGAAAGATTCAGAGTTAAGGAAGAAAGCCTTCATCCTAAGAGCTTGCATACTTTTAGAGCAGAAGGGAGGTACTGTGTGATGCACATGAGGTGACTGCCTTTTCTGTTTGTTGGTGTACTTGAGGTATGTGCTTGCTCTGTAGCCCAGACCGATGCAAAACTCTGGATGTTTCAGTCATAGTTTCTGAAATTCTAGAGTTGTCAGACATATACCACCATGCCCAACTAATAGATCTTTTTAACTGCTTTGTGAAGAATAAACTTCATAGTAAAACAACTGTGAGAATAGGTTAAGAAACAATTGGAATGCTTTCAAAGAGAGAAAACAAAATCAACAATTTATATCTGTAGGTGTTCAAAAGCTTTTTCTTGACTTCATTGTAAGGCAGTAAAGACAAAAACCTATCTTGCTAGGCCTAACTGATTCAGTTATATTAACAGCTGCATAAAAGGGATTTGCTTTGCATCTGCCAAGCTAACATGGTCATGGTGTTATGCTCTGCTCTAGGCTACCACTTCTATGCTAATATGTCGGTGGTGTTTTATCTAGTTCAAGACTCAGTGACATCATAGCTTGTTTACTGCTATGATGAGGGAGATGGAAAATGTTCATAAAAGCAGAAGTGGCTAGAAGAGGAGATAAATGAATGAGTCACTTGATATTTATAGAAATTCTAAAGTCAGAACTCAGGGCAGGGGCTCAAGAGATGATTTAGTGCTTGAAAATGCTTGTGCAAAAGAACCAAAGTTTGATTCCTAGCACCCATTTCAGGTGACTCTCAACTGCCTTCTAGTCTATCTCCAGGGGACACTACAGTCTCCTTTGGCCTCCTTGGCAAATGAACAACAGCCTCAAACAGCACATTCCTCCTGAAAACATTCTATTGGTTTGATGTTGATTTTTCCTAGCCAGCAAGCAAAAGATGTTTGTGAGATATATCTAGTGGGAAGGAAAAATTTTTTGTGGTTGAACTTTGGTGTACTCTGAGTATTTGGCATGTCCTTGTTGACAGTAAGTTCTTTAAGTTATATTTTTTACATTGTTCATGCATTAATAGTTGGCTGTTATATATTGTGTAATAGCAAGCAACTGTTCTTATACACTGAAAGATTTAACACATAAAATAAGTCATGTTTTTAGTGTAACATTCATATATATCATTTTAAAACAATATTCTCACAGTGAGATACAAACCCCAAATTTACACAGTGGAAAAGTCCTGTCACAAGGCAGGTAGCAACAATTCTAGCACAAAAGACAGCATTTGACAGAGTCTATAGCAGTACTTCCTCAAACAGTCACAGTTCATCAGGTATAGCCCATTTAGATTTATTCTAAACCATGGGAGCAGATAAACTACTAAATCTACAGAAAATTGACGGGTAAGTTTTGATGTTCTGAGAAGTAATTCTAAGGAGCCAGGGTTGCTCAGGTGTAGAATCAGATATTCTCAGAATATCCTCTCAATTTTCTGCAGTGAATCTTTTGGTTTGATATAATGGACAATTACAAAAAATAATTTAAATATTGTATACTTGGCACAGATTATATGACTCTTGAGATATGGACAGAACCTTCAAAGTAAGAGCAAGATGTTTTAACTGTAATTTAGTTGGTTTTTAATGACAGTACTTGGAGATGGTTACCAACTGAGATGGTGATGAGTGATTTTTGGCTGAATAGAGAAGAGAGAGACTATTGGGCTTGAGATAATATGTAACAAAGTGGAGGTGCTGTGAGGATGCAGCAGAATGGACAGCAGACAATGCTTCAGCCTGATTCATTGTGATATCACATGAAGACAGAGATAGAAGTACAGTTTGAAAAAGAATATAATAAATGTAATTTTTGTTTCTTTTTTATTGTTTTTTAAAAATCAATATCAAACTTTATATAAAAAAGCAAAACATTCAGGCTAGCTTTAAAAAATCCATACAGTAATAAAACTTCTCTTTTCTCTAAAATACATGAAACATAAAAAATAAAATCTAAAGCTCCTCAAGTCAGGTTAGGCTCAGCTACAGATAAAGAAAGCACAGTATGTCACAGCTAATGCCCGCGGATGCACTATGGCCACCACAAATTTCTGCTAAACAACCCTTCTATAGTCAAACCAGAAGTGTTTCTTGTTTTGTTTTGTTTTCTATGTGTTTGTGTGTGTGTATGTGTGTGTGTGTCTGTGTGTGTGTGTGTGTTAAATCACTTTATTCACCCATCATCTTTCAATAAAATAAGAATGCTTTTGCTTAAAGTCCACTAAGCAGGTGATATACTCACTCATTCATGGACTTGATTTTAAGAAATAATTACAGTGAAAAAATACATTAAGTAAAATAAAGGAACCACACTGAAATGTGTGCCTGTGTGTGTATGGTATGTATCTGTTAGGTCTGTCTATCATGGGTGTATGTTCTGGATGTGTATGCAATATGAGCACTATTATGACATGTGGTATATATTGTACTTGGTGTGTGTGCATGTGTGAATATGTGCATATGTGTGTATACAAATGTGTACATATGTGGTATTTGTTGGATATGTTGGTCTATGTTCACTGTATATGCTGGGTGTATGTGATATATGTTGTTCATATGTGTCTGTGTTGTTTACAATGTGTTGCTTTGTGTGTGTGTGTGTGTGTGTGTGTGTGTGTGTGTGCAAATGCATACATGCACAGGTGTATATTTAGTGGAGCTTAATAAATGAGAATTTAATGAGTCAGTTTTGGATCCCAGTCAAGGAAACTTTTTTGAATTAATAGTGTTCATGGGATCATAAATAGGCTTTTCTTTATATATAGATATATATTTATATAAAATTATGAATAAAGTCTCATTTTTTTATCCATGTATCCCCTTGTTCAAACTCCCTTCCCCTTTCCGCCCCTCCCAGTCACTCTCTCTTCTCCCAATCTCGATATCTCCTTCCCAGCAAAGGCAGGAGGTCTCAAGGTCCCAAAGTGTCTTGGTTCAGCATCCACTCCAGGCACATCGCTTTCCTCATCCCAACATAAAGACTGGGTCAGGTATTCCTCTGGAGAGAATGGGCTCAAGGTGCCAGTCCAAGGTGTTTCAGATCCCAAGCTGTTCAGGGGCTATGGTTTGCAGCTTGGACTGCTTTGATTTTTGTTTCAAGTCCACTAAATAAATAGACTTTTTATGCAGGCATATGATTCTGTTTTGTGAGGTCATTTGGAGTGGTCAGATGTTTGTTTTAAATATAACTTTCTAACAAGATTCTAGAGATGATTCCTGGAAAGATGCAAAGGGGAGCACTTTGAGGTAAACAGGAAGTAAAAGGACTCAGTGTGCTTCTTCTCTTGCCAGTAGCTGCCCATCACCTCTCTGTTTTCTGGAACATGACACAAAGCTACTGATAACTTGGCTCACAGTCCTTTCACAAACTATGCTAAATCTCTGACATTAGGGACCTAGATGATAAATGTCTATGTAGATCAAATCATGTGAATGTACAAGAACCTGTGCAGTTAATTGAGTTCCCATTTAGATTATCAGAAAATTTTAAAAAGTGGGATATGAATAAGAACAATGTATACCGATATGTTTTGGCTCAGAGCTTGAGGGCGCTGACTGTTCTTCCAGAGGTCTTGAGTTCAATTTCCAGCAACCATATGGTGGCTCACAATCATCTATAATGAGATCTGGTACCATCTTCTGTACATTGAATACATGATAAATAAATACTAAAAATATGACAATTAAATCTACTTCATTATATGTTAACTAATAGTATTTTTTAAATTGAATACAGGAAATTAATAAATGACAAATTCTTTTGTCAAAGTTTTCAGTTTTTTCTTCCCCTTACAGAGTAAAAAAAATAATGTAAACTTCTCTGGCCAGGAAAGAAGCTGAGAGGAAGACACATGTTGGCAGATCTACAGAAAGAAAGGGGACCCTTATATCACTAATGATTCCTAAGTCACAGAAACTCAAATGTGGAGAATAGAACATGGAAAATATTGTTAGGATAACCTAGAATCAGTCTCTTTTTCTCTCCCTCCTTCCCTGTCCCCGCTACTCTCGCCCCTTCTCTCCCTCCCTTTCCCTGTATGTGTACAACATGGCTCAAGTGTGGAGATGGAGTACAATCTTAAATGGCCTCATCGCTCCCCTTGCTTGGCACAGTGTATCTCTTTTTTTGGCTGCATAAACTGGGTAGCTTCCATATGAGCTTCTGGTGATTGTCCCAGCTCAGACCCCCAACTATCACTAGGAGCTTACTGGTATTACAGAGGTATAGGCTTTCCCATAGATTTTGAAGGCAAGTTACATATAGCATAGTTGTGCAAGAGAATGCATAAAAGGGAAAGGTTAATAGGCCAGTTATAGAACAAAATTTCAGGGGGCAATAATTTCTGATTTTAGCTCTCAGTAGATGATAGTCCATGTTTAACTGAAGCAGTTGAATTCAGATGTGTAAAGTGGCCCCCAGTTACTCAACTCTGTGCTGCTATAAATAAGAAAATGCCTAGAGTTCTAAAAACCCAAGATTATGCTGCATCATTAGCATTAGTGTGAACGGGTTACTGCCTGGGTTAGAACATGGTGAACAGGGAAAGGGATAAACACAAAGAAACTATGTCCAGAAAATAAGATAGATATATTTTGTACCACCACATCCACAATAAGAACAGAAAATAAGATAGATATACTTTGTACCACCACATCCACAATAAGAACAGTACGAATCTCTTTATGGGGCAAAGTCCCAAAGACATGTCTATGTTTTACTAAGACCTGTCCCTTACAGTTCCTCCCTTCAATGATCCCTCAGGGGGTCAGGTTTCTAATACATGAGCTTTGGAGGAGACATTAATAGCATCCATTCTATAACAGGCTACTACTGACTGGATTGGGGAAGAAGGAATCAGAACAAGGCATCATGCCTGGAGCTCAAAATAAATTGTAAAGGATCTCCAAGTCCATACTGTGTGACTCTGAAAATAGTGAAGGGATTCCAGCAAGCCCAAGAATGTCAAACATAGATCTGGCAGGCCTTTCTCTTCTACCTCATTCCCTCTGCCTTGCTAAAAACTATTAGACAACATTCTTAAAGCTAGTCACCAAGATCTATTCTTTTATCTGTCCACTTCCTCCTCCTGACACTAACTCCCAAGGTCCAGCTATCAAATTATTGAAGTTTAGCCCCTTTTGACACACCTAATTAACATGCCCAATTAAAACTAAACACCTCATAATAACCTGGAGTTTCCCCTTTTACCTTTATAAGCCACCATTTGCCTGTGGCCACATCTACCTTTTCTCTATCCAAAAGCCGTTTTTACCTGCCCACTATGGGACAAATATACCTCCCCCTCTTACTTGTCTCCCTTCTCTGTCATCCTCTATCTAATGTCTTTTTCTCTCTTTTTTTTCTGTCTGTCTCTTATCACTGCCCATTGTCCCTCTGTAGTGAATAAATCTGCTTTGTACTGAAAACTTTGTTTTGGGGTGTCCTGAGGTGGTGTCAGTTCTTTCAGTCAGCATCTGCTCAAGCAGATCAAACAGGTTCAGTGCCCACATTACAGTTGAATCATCAGGGAAAAACAACTTGCTCTTATCTCTGTGACCTCTTCTGAAGGACCCATGAAGAGATGAGAGGAACACAAAAGCACTTCCAACACATTTTTATCTCCTTTAGCAGGGTCTCCAGTGACAGGACAAACCTGATTTGGGGAACAGAGGAAGAAGGAGAGGTGGAGACTTGAGCAGACAAGGCTAGACAAGTTAAATCACTGTCTGTGTCTTCTAAGATTCAGATTCTATGAATTTTATACACTTTAACTGGTTGGTTCGTTTGTCCATTGGTTAAAGAGTTAAAGATAAAGTATGTGAGCAGAAAGTGAATATGAACTTCATTGGCAGACATTGCAGACACAATGGAGAAGGAGAAGGAGGTGGAGAAGGAGACCTAGGAACTGAGGCTCTAAAGGGTTTCATTTGTTTGGTACCCTGCTCCAGGTGATTTTTCTAGTTCTCCCTCACTGGTCCTAAGATGTTCATGTGTGCCTTCAGTACAGTAGCTGGAGCCCCCACTTCCATCCAGGAGCACATAAATAGCTGCAAGTTGGTTAGGGTCTGTCACCTTTTGCAGTGTTGCATGTTGAAATAACAAAGAAAAAATATAAAGAAAAAAATAAAACATAAAAATGTCATTTCCTTGTCCCCTTTCTTCTACCTCAGGGACCCATGGCCTTAGATTCAGTCACCTGAAGACCAACAATATTTTTAAAAGATATTTTGTGTCCAGAATATACAGTCTTTTTCTCATTATTACACTCTAAATATCTTATATACCTTTATTTAGGTTCTGATAACATTTGCATTATTTTAGAATTCATTAGTAATCTAGAAATTATTTAAAGTAGGAGAATATACATATGGTATTTGTAATATTATCCTATTTGATATAAAAGATGTTGAAGTCCACACATATCAGCTTTGCAAAAGATCCCATGTTCAATCCCTAGAGATACTAATGAATGACTATATTCTAAATTTATACCTAAATGTTCTGGACACTTAGAGAGTCTGGCTAAAATTATCAAGTTCAGAGCATAGTCAAAAGAGGGCTCACATATGTAAAGTGACAATTGAAGAAATAAAATTTTATAAATGTATCATATATATTATACATACATATACTTATTCCTCCTGTCAATATATAAATCTCCCAGTGATCATTTTATAAATCTAGTTTTAAATAAAAATACTTCTCAGGTGCTAGTAAGATGATGTGAGTGTTGATAAGCCTGATGATTTAGGTTTATACTATCTATAGGATCCTTGTGATGAAGAGAATCAATTTTCGTAAGTTGTCTTCGCTTTCCAGGTGCACTCCATGACATACATGTACACACACCAACACACACACACACAGAGTGTGGTAATGTTTTATGATACATATTACAGTAAAAATGCAATGAATATCATTTTATCAGGAAATGTAGATGGATGTTCAACACTAATACACCAGTTTGGGAGATCAACATTTTCTACTGTCTTCATTCATTGAGTATAGAGTCTGTTTTAGCTTTTTTAAATCAGCTAGTTTAAAAATGTTTTGGACATACAATAGTCATGACCTATTGCCTCCCCAGACTTCTCACCTTTGAATTTTTCTTCTCAGGAATTAAAATTTAATGTGAATTTTGAAGGGATTTAAACATTTAGACCATAGCATAAACCTTTGACCTGAATGACCAAATCTTGGACCACAATGAAGGGAGAAAAGTGCCCAGGAGTCTCCATGATATAATGTACTCTCTATATTATTCCTGCTTTCATTAGTGATATTTTTTAGGCCTATTGAACACATTTAGTAAGTAATCCACATCAAAAGTCTTTAGGAAGAGAAATTGCTAGAAAAGGTTACAAGTTTTGAGGGCATTTGGAAACAAGGTGGAAACAGAAGCATGGAGAAGCAGGAAGGACACAGCAACCTTTTGCAAAGAGCATCCACTCTGCCTGTGTCTTCCTTGACATGCATCCTGATTTACTGCTCAGCTCCCTGTACACACATATTCCATAGCCACATGCTCTAAATGCACTCTTCACATTGAGCAAAATGAACTGAGGCTATGTGACTTGTTGACTTACAAATGATTAATCTTAATGTCTGGTGAAAGCCAGGAATCCAGAATAAATAGATGTGTTTTTCTAGATTAATGTGCAGAAGTTATGACATTTATGTTTCCACTAGGCATTATGCTGTAAATTATGTCAATATAGTGGTTTGTTACCAACTGTTATGATTTTCATTTAATTAAAAAACTTGAGTGGCAGAATTTTTTATATTGATGGAAATTATGAACAAATATATCCCTAGAGTGACACATAAAGCAAAACAATAGAAAACATGACTGAGCCCATGGGAATATCAAACAACTACTTCACAGCTGTGTATTAAACATAAAGTTTGATAACCCTCTCATTTGTTACTTATAAAATAACTAAAGGGAGTTGTGCATTTAATTTCTAAGGTTCCTACTATGTGTTTATTGTGGACTATGAGAATCATATAGTTGATCTCATGAGATGAGATAGGCCTGATAATTGTTTATGAATGTGAATGTCACTATTGAGAAAGGCATGGTGCCAAGACCCATGTTCTGTGCTGAGTTCTTTCAGCTGTCAATTTTTCAACTATTGACACTGGGCATTTAAACTATTCTTTTGTCCCAGGAAGCAGGTACACAGGGCATGTAACCAGGTGTTTCATAGTTGCTGTCTCCTGGAGAGGAGATGGAGGCTCAGGTGAATCAAGAAACCAACAATATGCAAGATTCAGACAGCTCATCAGTTTACAAGACTCAAAGACCCACCAATAGGTTACATAAACAGTAAAGAATCTGGGGGTGGGAAGAACAATCTCTCAGATGGAGCTGCCTGTGATTTGACAGCCACCTCCAAGGAAGCAGCTTTCCTGAGTTGCCACCCTTGTTCCTGTGGGCATTTAAAAAAATGCATCTTTCTTTACCTTGCTCACACTCTTGTAAGCAACACTTCAGGTATGCTTCTAAAAATATCTGCAGCAAAATCATTAGTTCACCAAGTGAGACTTTTATAGAATGACTTTTTTTGGTTATTCTTGCTGTGTGTGTGGCTGTTTGAGCACACGACACCAGTTCTACATTCAGTCCTCCTAAAATATGCCTCCTTGAAAAATAATTATACAGTTTTACTCCTAGATCACAGTGTCCTAGAAACATCTGACAACCACCACATCTAATTGTGTTCATCACAGCCCAAGAGTGCTACGGAGTTTGCTCGTTGTTTGGTATTTTCACTAGTCAAGCAAAAGCAATGGTGGGAAAATATGATGATCATGCTTCAGCCACAGAGACAGTAAGCAAAATTATCTTTTAAATATTGAATACTTGATCTTTGGGCCAGTGAGGTGGCTCTGTGAGTGAGAAGACAAACACCTTCAGTTGTTTTGCTTAAGTGGCAGGTTACGGTAATTTTCAAAGAATATTTTGCCAAGCATGCAAACTCGAATACTAGCTTGCTTTTGTTTCAAGTAAAAATCATGTTCCATAGATAAGCATTATCTTGTTTGTTCCCTCAATGTCTACTGAGCCTGATAGCCTGACCCAGCAGAGAGAGAGACAGAGTGGGGCATAATGTCTTCTGATCTCCACACTAAGGCATGGATTTCTACTCCTCTACCACATACACAGTAAAGGCATTCAAAAAAACCTAATTCTCATCTCACTGAAAATATCCTTGATGAAACCCTAAGAATATAAAGATTTTTTTAACAAAACTTTCTGATGATTTAGAACAAGTAAAGCGTGAGAATAGTGCACTTCAACCTAGTACAAAATACAGATGATAAGAAGAGCTTTGTGTGTATGTTTGCACAGGACTTAGTTTTTACTTGAAAGAAAGAAGCAAGCTGTTATTTAAGCTGACATAATTGGAAAATGAAATCTTTAAAAGTTAACCAAGCCTGCATGTTAACAAAACAACTGAGAACATTTGCTCTCAGCACAAAATTCAACCCTTCATCCCCAAACTAGACTAACTACATTTTAGGAAACTTGGATCACTACATCATGGTACAATGCAGTTATAACATCAGAAGGCTTTACATTTATTTCACAAAATGGTCTCAGTTGTGTGAAGTTTTCCTAATGATGAAATAGTAATGCTATGAAATCCTGAAGAGATTCAGGGGAAAATTTACTAATGGGATTTCAGAACACCCATTGCAATTAGCCTTTAAAACTGCCAGTCTGGCTGCAGACGTGGCTCAAGTGCTGAGGGCTGGTTCCTCCATTGTGACACCTGAAGTTGGCTGGCATCCAGACATCTGTACCTCCTGTAACTTCACCTCCACAATGCGTAGAGAAAAGATGTTTAGAATTGTCTGGCTCCGAGCCTTCTGAGAAATTAGAAGCCCCAGGCTCACAAAAGGAACCAGAGGAGAAAAATAAATGCGGACACTCTTTGCCCTCTGCTGGCTTCTGTGCAGGTCACACATGTGTGTGCACTCACCACTCTTTGCCCTCTGCTGGCTTCTGTGCAGCTCACACATGTGTGTGCACTCACCACTCTTTGCCCTCTGCTGGCTTCTGTGCAGGTCACACACGTGTGTGCACTCACCATTCTATGCCCTCTGCTGGCTTCTGTGCAGCTCACACACGTGTGTGCACTCACCACTCTATGCCCTCTGCTGGCTTCTGTGCAGCTCACACACGTGTGTACACTCACCACTCTATGCCCTCTGCTGGCTTCTGTGCAGCTCACACATGTGTGCACTCACTGTGACTCTATGTCCTCTGCTGGCTTCTAGGTATGTCATCCATGAGTGTGTACTTACAAAAATAAAATATTTTTAAAGCCATTTTTGAGTTTTGAGTATTACCTAAGATTTTTAAATTAACCCTCCTTTTTATTTCTCTTAAGTCAGCATAAGATGAGCTTTATTTTTTCAGATGATTCAGAGACAACCTTGAGTGATTGTGAAGGAGGCCAAGATCCCATTCTTTCCTATGTGGCCAGATTCCATCCCACCAAAAACCTTAGAAGGATATTGTATCTACTGCTCTTTTGCTTTATTTCAGAAACAACAAATGTCATTTCTTAATATGTCATTAAGTTTTAAAACCAATTTGTTATTAGTTTTTTATTTAGGATTTTAGATTCGTTTAGATTTAATTTCCAACCTAATAAAAATAAAAAGAAGGTATAACTAAACACACCAAACAATTTTGTTACCCTCATGTAATTTACAAACTGCAATTGAGCCCAACTACCCTCGTATGAAGCTGGGCACACTGTGGATATTAAATAAAATGTTATGGTTTTATCTGAAGAGTGATTGCTGGAGAGGCAAGCTTGTGTGATACTATGGAAGAAATTAATGAAGTGTAAAGAACTTGGCTATTTTGCCTACCAACTGCTAATATACCAAGCAAACTGTTGAATGTTATCCTTCCCTGGTGATGTTAATGACCAGTGATGTTCACAGCCATGTGACCTGTTCTTCAGTTCCTTCCTGCTTTCTCGTCTTCCTTACGCCACTTGTAGTGAGTTACTCACTCAATTTTTAATTCTGGTTTTTGGGTTTCTTTTTTTCTTTTTCTTTTTTTTTTTTTTGAGACTTTCATCCATGAGTAGTGTATTTACATCATCATTTCTGCCCCTTCATCTCACCCTTCCAACTCCTTCCATATTCCCCAGTCTGCCTTAGATTCATGACCTTTCCTTGTTGGCATGTCAGCTGATAGTGTTATTGTTCAAGTTTCTTAGGCAACCATATTGTTGAGATGTAATAGTTACAGATAACTATCTAGATCACAGTCTTGCAGCAGACTTCCTGGTCCTCTAGCTCTGCCTGCCGCCTCTTCTGTGGTATTCTCTGATCTTAGGTAGGGAGGTCATGCTGTAGATATATCATCAAGGACTGGGCATCTCACAGTTCTCTTCATGTTGACTGGTTGTGGATTTCTATAATGGTCCCCATGTGCTGCAAAACTAAGCTTCCTTGACTGGGAGGTAACAGCCATAGTTATCTGAGTGTATGACAATTACTGTTTAGAAGGCAATTAGAATTTTTTTCTGATTTAGAGAAAAGGCAATATTAGGCTCTTCTCAAAGGTTAATGACTTCTTGTTTTATAACATCTTGCATCATTTTTGTTTTTCTATTTCAACTCATTTAATCATGACAGACTGGTCACGTACTAGCACTTTTGATCTGCTGTTTCTGTCTGCCTTCTCAACCATCAGGTTTGTGTTTTGTTCTGTTTTTCAACTCATTCTCTAACCTGTTGTCTAACTGGCTCACTAATGCCTGTTGAGTAACTAGCTCACTAATGCCTAGTCTTTCCCACATAATTCCCACCTAACTCTGTCACCTGTAATCCAAGCAGTGCTCTAAAACATGGGTGAAATGATTAATTGTAAACTTGTTAATCACAACCAAAGGAGTTTGTCTTCTCTGGTCATACATCTTATTTTGTCAAAAAACATGAAAAAGCTAAAAGTCTCACCAAAGCAGTTGGCTCATCTTCTCTGCCACATCAAGCACTTTCCTTCACTCTGGGGATGTTCCGTGTGCCCCATCTCCATCCTCATATGCCTATGGTCTTTGCTGCTTCTGTTTCTATAGATTCTGTTAGAGAACCTCTGTTTTTAAATTATTTATGAGCGCTTTCTTGCATTTATGTAGTACATTTTCATTTCCTCCTCCTCCTTCTGAATCCTCCCCAACCTTCATATCTACTTCTTGTATGTAACCCATTGAGTTTCAGTAGAGTTCCTATTTGTAAGATGATTAGTATAATGACAGAGCACAGTGAATGCTAAACAAATGACATTTGTTTTTCTTATTAGGTAATGTGTTACAGGATAATTGGCATAGATACATGGCTGAAAGAAGTAGGACAGCCCTTAAAATAGATAGAGACCTGGTGTGGGAAGCTTGTGCCTTGAGAAGCAGATTGAGGTATAAGTTTTCTTTGGGAAAGCTCTACAGTTTGATGCAGTTAGACACCAGCAAAACTTTGCTGTCTCTCATTAAGTGCAACTCAGCCCTGGATGCTGTGTTGCTCTCCTAGGTGGGATGTTTCATCTCTTTCTAAAACAGCTTGGAGAATATGAGATATGTGGTTGGGAGGAGCGTGTTTTCATACTGGAGACTGTTTGCAAGTAATACAATGATTTACAAAAGGAAAACTACAGAGAAAACCTTTCAAAATGATGGCCAGTTTAAAAGCTGTTAGCAGAACTCTGGCAAACAAAATAAATGCCAGCTGTTAGAGAAATACTTTGAAAGATGATGTTGCTTTACAAAAGAGTGCTTTTAAAGTTGGGACAAAATGGGTCCATGCTGAGAGACTTTAGGGCTGAATGGCTGTGCTTAATAAAGCAATAGCTTTTTATATGTTCTTGAAGCTGACCTACAGAAAGATACAGCAGAGAACAAGATCATATAAGAACATAGCAAAAGGTCAAGAACAGAAGAAAATGTTTCTAACTCAGCCTCACTCTTAGTTTAGAATCTATGTTTAGGAGGACCGTGCCCACCCATTCACATTACGTAAATGATACCTTGCAGAAGACATTTAGGGTCATACACATTAGTGTCACATTTACATAAAGAAAACAGAATAAAAATCATGGTTCAAATGAGCAGTTCAGGAGAAGACAGAATTGAGACCAACTGTCATGAAGGCACAAATTTTTGTAAAAGCTCCTAGAAGCTAGCATGGAAGCTGGAGAATGTCACTGTCCTCTGCAATGGTGAAGGAAAGTTGTTGCCGTTGCATGGCTGCAAACATCCAACAGGAGACAGGTTGAGCACAGGCTGTTCTGCTTTAGGACTAAGGAAATTCAGCAGCAAAGCTGCAGCTGCCTGGCAGTAAAGCACCTGTGAGCCCTGAGCCACCTGAAGGCAGTATTCCTGTCTGTACTGGCTGCTGGGAAACCTAAACAACCTTTTGTACTGAGATTCCAGCTTCTTAGGTTGAGTAATTATCGCAGTTGCTGTTGTGGAAAAGTAATCCATTATCTGAAGCAATTATAATTCTCCCTCAAGTATATTTAGCCTGAATTTTTAAAAATAGAAGTTGAAATAGCAAAAGCAATCTTGTTTGTTTCTTGACTGGGGTGACTGGCATGGTTACATGGAAAAGAACAGAATGTGGACACGAATACGCTGTCCTAATTCCAGGAACTTGACTCTGAAGAGACAGATTTAGAACTATTACCCTTCTTTAGTGGGTTCAATCCTTTGAGAACACTGTCTGCCTATAGAACAGGATGGAAATAAAGCAACATGATCACCACACCTGTGATTTTTTTAAAAGATTAATTTCTAATTTATATTTGTATTTATTTATTCATTTGTGTGTGTGTATGTATAGAATACAGATGTCCAGAAAGGCAAAAAAAAAAAAGGTCACCAAAACAAAACAAAAAAATGGCACTTTATTATTGCAGGGATCTCCTCTTACAAAATCAATCATTGGTTTGGTTGTATTTTAATATTAGAAATACTATGAATAACTTGCATTGTTTGCATGTTTGATGGGAGCGAAAAAATGATGGGACTTAAATCATATCAGAATTGAATTGTACAGCTGACTCCACCCTTTATAACTTCTGCCCCTAGCTTTGCCTATTCCAGTACCCAATGCTCTCCCTGCCACTCAAGCCCTGTAATACAGAGGCAAATTTTAGGTATTTACAGAATATAAAGTTTTTTTTATCTTCTCATGAAATATGCTTTTGATTGTTAGTATGCCCAAAAGACATATAAGAACAAACAAACAAAAATAACAACAATAAAAATACATTCAGTTATAGGCCAGCAAGGCATATAGACAAATAAAAAATCCTCACTACAAACTCTACTGACTGGTATGAGAGGTGCTGCTAGTTGTCTAGACAGTATTTAAGTGATCCTGTAGTCCTGGGATGCCCAATAATGAGCTTTTTACTCCCTTTAACAAACTACACAACGCCAGGTGTGTGGGGGAGCATGATGTCACAAAATATCTGTCCTTGTCTCTCTCTCAGGCTCTGTCAGCACTCAGAGCTACTGTGTTTCTGTAGCTGTAGGAACCAACTGATTCTACACCAAGCAGCTTTTAACGGCATGGTTCTTAGATATGAGTAAAATAATATTAATGTTTTACCATTCTTTAGAGGTAGCTCTGTTCTCTTCAACAGCAGTTTCCCAGCATTTCAGAACTATCCCCAGATTATAGTCTTTGCTCTTCCCTTTATAGCTTGTGCCACCAGAGTGATGGGAACAGAATGTGTACCTTCAGTCAGATGTTGTGATCTGGACAATGCCCACTTCCACAGTCAAGCGTTTCCAAATATCTCTGGTTCCCACCATGATGCCCAAACAATTTCAGTCAGTAGAGTGAAAACTGATTGAAAGGATTCCTTTATTCCATGTACAGATTAAGATTCCTTGTCTGGTGTGGGTACTCTTTAACACAAATCCCTGGTAGAGACATTTGACATTTTTACCAGTATCAATTATTTTCTATTTTTTGTCTTTTAAAATACTTACTAAATTTTGTTTTATTTATTCTCGCTCTGTATCTCCATTATTTGTGTGTGTGTGTGTGTGTGTGTGTGTGTGTGTGTGTGTGTGTGTGTGTGAGAGAGAGAGAGAGAGAGAGAGAGAGAGAGAGAGAGAGAAGAGAGAGAGCACATATTGTGTGTGGGGTCTTACCTGTGCCATTGTGTATGTGCATGAGGGTCAAAGGACAAGCTGCCAATCACTTCTCTGCTTCTACCATGTGTGTCCCAAGGATTGAACTTAGGCTATCAGCTCCTTAACTTACTAAGTCATCCTGGGCCCCAGCTCCTAGTTTGTCATCCATGTATGTATCCAGTATTTTATTGGATTCCTCCCTGGTCCATTACTCAATTAGGTTTCATAGGTGAAGAGTATTTTGGTCCCAGACAGAGGAGATATAGCCTTGACTTCTCTCTGTAAGCCTGTAAGGTAGTGTCTATTTTATTTGCCACCACCCTCTGCTAGAAAACAGCTCTGCTTGGCACAATCCTTTACTTGGATTTTTTCATTATGTGCTACAATTTGAAAAACTCCAATGGATACAGATAAGTGAGGCTTTAACCCTCTACCTGTCTGGGGGGTGATTGATGAACAAAGTCCTCTCAGAAGATAGTTTCATCTGCTTCTCTGTGTTGAGACCCTTCTGTAAACTCAGTTCATGCTGTGTAGCTCTTCCTCACTGTGTACCATGCAGAAGGGCACTGCACAGTAGGAGCCAGTAAGGTTTAACTTATAATCCATCTACCTCAAGATCAGATATACTGGGATATTAGGTTGGCTTTGCCCTGTTGTGCAAATATGAGCTCATAATTTAGAGCAAAATGTGAAAAAGAACAGCTTTTGTTACAACTCCACAGGTAACATCAGTTCTTCCTAGCACAAAGCTATGGGTGTTTAATGATGATGTGCCATAGCATTACTGTCACTAATGGTAACACTTAAGATGAGTTCAGCCCTATGAGTAGGGATGTTTAAATTCAGAATTGATATCAGAATGATCTATTAGCTTGTGTTTTTCTATTATTCACAAAGCCTCAAACCACATGATCTTCATGTTCTGCTTGATTTTTATGAGACATGTGTCTGATACCCCCATCACTATCCACATCAAGTCGTGGGTCAATAGAAAAGCACACAAAGTATCTGTAGGACTTTGTTCTGTATCAATAACAGCCTGGGTTATAATGAATCTGTCCTTGTTTTGAAGTAAGTGGAAGCAATGCCATAAAAATTAAACTTCTTGAATGTGTTCTTCATGAAACAAGTGTTGACTTAATATCCTGAATACAATACATGATTGAAAAGAAATATTTATAGAAGAATGAAGTCTACAAACTAAGTTCTGACTTATGATGAAAGCAATGATGGACATATGGATCACCATTTCTGTTTTCTGGATCTTCCTTCAAAGGAGAATTGTACAGTGCCCACATACATAACACTGATATCAACTTTCCCAGTGACATGGGATTCAGTGAATTACTAAAATTTGAGAGTAAATTATTAGTTGAAAAAAATGTGGAATCTTTATAAATAAAATGAATATATTATGAGCTTCTTGACTACAGTAAATCTCCAATGTCTTGAAGTTTTTCAGGCTTTGCTGTAGTGCTCACCCCAAGGTATCAGACTTTATCTGAGAATGAGTTAGAATTACAGAATCTACTCAAATCAAAGTAATCACAACTTTATTTTAGAACAACCCTCTTTATTCAAATACAATTAAAAGTCTGAAAAAGTACTAGGTCATAAGAACAAGAAAATCTTTATTGTTCAATTTTGTGAAGTTTCTGCCCAGACCCAGATCATATCATTGAGATTAAGACATTTGTAGGATAATAAAGGAAGTTACTATGGTATTATAGTAGAGTGCTTTCATTATTTTTGGAGTAGCTTCAGAACTATGATAAAAATTTCAGCGATGACTTATTTCCTAAGCAGTATCATTCTACCACAAGATAAAACTAAGGCATTTTTCTATTTTAAACAAATTTAATTTATTTTTATTAAATATGAATGAGTGTTTGCCTGCATTAATTCATGTAGGGAACATGCATGCAGTGCCCTTGGAGGCCAGAAAAAGGCATCTGATTCCCATGAGGTAAAGTTAATAGAGCCTTGAGAGCTATAATGTGGGTGCTGGGGACTGAACCCGGGATTCTGCAAGAGCCATCACCCCAGCTCTGAGAGCGTCATTCAATACTATGTCAATACTATGTCATAGACCAAATTAAGTCTGTGACAGACCAAGAATTATTGAAACATGGAAATTTCTGAAGAGAAAATGTCTTTGCAAATCTCAATTTTTCAGAAATCATATATAGTAAAGTATTCTCAAGCACTCAAAACACTAAAGCTGAGGATTAATTTCTGATCCTGCATCTGCTCCATACCCGTGAGAGAGGTGCCTGTGAGAGCTTCAAGGTGGACTCTCCTCAGAAGCCTTTCTACAAGTAATTATTTTAGTAAATTCTGGTAGATTGTAACCTCAACTCAGGTTGGTAAAATATCAGGTAGAAAGATATTAGTTCAATTTTAATGCTTAAATTTTCTTATCTTTCTCTTATTGACTAAATTTCTAAAAGTGTTCTAACTCACACAAAGTAGAGTGTGAAGCTGGCTTGGGAGCCTACCTTGAGCGGAGCTGCGTCTCTCATTGTGTTTGGACTCTGTACAAAGTGAGGAATTGTTTCCGTTGGTTGACCCTCAGTGATCTCCTGACTGAGATGGCAGGGGTCTTTGGCAAGGTTGTTTTGCAGCACAGTTTAACCAACTGTATCAAATAATTTTACCACCTTTTCTCAAATAATATCATACTCAGGCTCGACCATATGGTATGCTAGTTAGCCTCATGGCACTGGGTGATCTGCCTGTACCTTTATTAGGGGTTTTTCACTTTCAGGCATTTTCCTTGGAGTGACAGCTGGGAAGTAGCAAGCCAAAGGATGCCTGATTTGTTTCTTTTTTGCTTAGGAAACTCAATATTTCTTCCTAAACTGCCTTAGATCTGCAGAAATTAGCTACATCTGTTGTTGCTCCACTGCTGCATCCATCTGTGGTCTAGCTCATTATTTGCCCATAATTCTGAGCCTCTAGAATATTAGTGAACACCGTGTTGGGTAGGTTACATTTGGAGAAGATTAGGTGAGCTTCCGTCATGTCTGGATATCTTTGCATATTGTATGGAGGTGTGTCACCCATTATGGTGCTCAGAACTCTTTCTGTACTAATCCTATTTCCTAGGCCCCCATCTTTGAGTACCTTTTCTTTATCTTTCTCTGTCTTTTCTTCCTTCCTTCTTTCCTTTCTTATTTCTGGTTTTCTTTCGTTCCTTTTGTTTTTCTTCCTCTGCTCCTCATTGTTTTCCTTCTCTCCATTTCTGTTCTTTTTTCTCTTCCTTTCCCATCTCCTTTTCCTCCATTTTCTCCTTTATTTCATCTCTTTCAATTAACAAAGTTCTTTTTGTCTCCTTTAATATTTTAAGGATGATCAACTGACTTGGTTTTGGGAAAGTTTTGATTTAGGTTAGGATTATTGTTTAACTAATAATCACATACTTTCCCCTTTCCATATCCTCTTCCTCTCACCTCAGATGTACTCCACCCCTTATTCTTATTAAAACTAATGCTCACACTTTTCCCAGTGACACCAAAATCCAGCACTCCCCTGAAAACTCAGGGGTGATGCAGCTCCCAGGGACAGTGGTTGCTGCTGTTCAACATCCCAGTGCAGGTGACCATCAGCTGCTCCTAGGGTTGCTGAAAAATGTTCAGATGAGAGGGGATAGTTCTCATCGTCATGTACCTGAAAGTGTTACTTTTACTTTCAGCCACTGATGAATTTTTTTTTCATTCATGATAAATGAGTGTATATTAAATGCTGTAAAACTCAAAACTATACTCATAGTATATATATGTGCATATAACATAACCTCTTATTAATAAATAATTTTAAGGGAAACAGTATGAACAGTTTAAACCAGTAGCATTTAGGAAAGTTAAAAATATGAGTCACAGTTGCACTTTAAATATGTTTCTGAAGCAGGACACATGCAACACACCTTTCATCCAAGACTCAGGGGGCAGAGGCAGGTGAATACTTCAAAGACAGGCTGTTCTCCATTGCCAGTTCCTAGCTAGACCTTGCTATGTAGATAGATCTGTCCCCAAAAAATTCAATTTCTGAAATACTACACACACATTGATAATTGATTTTTAAGCACCACAATCTTTATCCTTCTAGCATAGACAGTATTTAAGGAAGGCTCCTATAAATTTCTACTGGTCACTTGAGGTTTGTCATACAAAATCTACATTCTAAAATAATCCATAGAGTTGAATTCTTTTCAGATAAATATATCAACCATCTTTAACAACTTTATTGAGTCGTTTTGTGAATGTGTTCACCACTTCTGTGTTTTGATAGACAGTTTTAGAGACTAACATAATTCTAACATGACGTTAGCATTGATTTTCCCATGTAAAAAATAAATTTTGGTGTTATTTATTTGTCCCTGTCTATAAGATATCTTAAGAGTTAAACATACTTTGTTTCTACCAATTAAAAACTGAATTAATTTTTTGTGTGTGCCTTTTTATGTTTCTAAAGAGAGTGATTTGTGCTGAAGGCACAGACATCATTTGACTATTTATTTAAAAAAAGATAGCTGGAGAGGTGATTCCTTTCACTAAAAGTACAGGTGCCTGAGTTGGATTCCCAGATCCCATGCTGAGAAGAGCTGGATATGTATTGTCTCTCTGGACAGAGTGAGTAAGTAAAGTGTATGTACCTTCTCATTGCAGCTATGAGCAAGGTCTGCCTTGACAGTCAGACCCAAGACAACCAAGAAAACCATGAATTATAACTTTACTTTCATTTAGTGCCTTTTCCTGTCTTTAACTTCTGACACAAAGGCTAGGACACATGGTCTGGACTTCACCTCTCTCCACTGATATTCTGAATCTGAGGAGTCCATCTTTCCCCTGCTGACAGCTATATGGATATCTGCGGTGACTTTCTCTTCCTGTGAACCTCTTTCAGAATCCTTGGGTGTGTCTGCCACCCTTTCCCCCAGCTTCAGGGCAGATCCATGGATACTGTGGCTGTAACTCTGTAACTCCTTCAAAAGATTTTCTGAATATAATTTGCCCTTTCTCTCTGTCTGTTGGTCAGGGCTATCTTTTAATATTTATAATGCAAATGTTGTTATTTTCTAGAAAACATTGCCAGGTTTACTTATAATTGTTAGAAAGTTGAAATTTGTTCCAGGAGATATTCTGTGAGTGGTTTGGGGACAAAAGTTAAGAAAGAATTCACACAATTTTGTAGTTGTTTGTTTGTTTGTTTTAGGGTATTTTATTTTTGTTTTTTAAGGAGAAACTGTTAGGAAGATAAAATGTCATGGCGGGTGACACACACCCATAATGCTAGCACTTGGAATACAGAACAAGCAGTCAGTGCCTTGGTGCTAACTGGCCATCACCCTTCACTACTTGGTGAACTCCAAGACAATGAAAATCCCTGACTCAAAAGGAAAAGTTTTATGGCTCCTGAGGAAGCCATGGATAACCCATGTCATGTGGTCACTCTCAAGCACTCTTCTTCCTTTGGATCACCATTAGAGGTGTGATCCAATGAACAATAACAAAAGTAGCTTAAAATAGAAATATTCAGATCCATGTATAAAAATCCAAGTATAATTCACATCTTTATTCTGTTGTACATTGGTTATCTATACTTGGTGCTACTGATGTTAGTGATTCATGGCCACTATTCACTGTAACCTTGAAGATAATCCACATAATCACTAAGAACCTCAGATTTTTCTAAAACAATGATGTATGTAAAGGACACAATAGCATTCAAAGAGGTATGAGATTTCTACTTGTTCCTAGCCAATGCAATTGCATTGTAACTCTTCTTGGAGCTGTAAGCAAATACCTTATATGAAGGTACTTCAGTGTGGGGGGGCATATTTTGGCTTGTGTTTTCTGAGGGTGCTGTTTCTTATCAGTTTTGCCAGGCTACCTACTTGGGTCTGGACCAGCAAGCACACGAAGGGAATGCCAGCATTCAGCATTCATTCTTCCACCTTTTCTTTCTTCTGGGCTACCAGTCTATAGAATATTTCCACCAGGGTAGTGTTATTGACCACATTACATCTATATTAGAAAGATATTTGTCAAGAAAACAATATAAAATTTGAAATAAAAAACACAATCTTTTAGCTATTTCTAGCTCTGTTTTTATTTATTTACCTGTGAAAAACTAAAGCTTTCCTGGGTACCATTTACCTTTTCCTTTCTTGGAGTTGTTGGAAAGATATTTTGGGGATAGTACTACACAATTATTCCCTGTGTTCTTTGCTGGACACTGTGTAAGATGATTAAGACATTTCCTTAAATAACTCTCTTAAAATACCTATTTTTTATACAGATAAGATTTATGATTAAAGACTTGCTTGATTCTATGAAGACAATAAATGTGATGATTAGGAGCTCATAGTCTTAAGACTAATTTTTATTTTTGCTTTCTTTTGTTTGGAGAGCACCAACACATGAGCACATGAAGCAAGTATTAAGTCTCTTGTTCCCAAATACTTCTAAAATATAAAGACTAAAGGGCTACTGTAAATAGCTTCTTGAAGCTGCCAATAGATAAATTCTAATGGCATAATGGTTTGTCTGATTCTGGCCCTGATGCACCCTCTTCTAATTTAAAAATAGTATAAAATATAGTATCTCACCCAGGTATAGAGGCCAGCTGCACATCAGAATGTAGAACTGCACCAGACACAGACAGCATCATGAGAATAATGGGATCCAAATGCTAAATTTATGGAAGAAGGTGAAATTGGTTCCTAGAACATATTTTATTTTCTCCAGACAAGGCTATAACTAGATTCAAGGACTGAAAACAAATTTAAAAACTGAAGTGAGGCTTGGTACAGAAGTAAATCTTCCATAGGAGAAAGAGGTGGGCCTCAAACTTCAAGATGTATTTTTATGAGGGAAAATAATTGCAAGTACTACTAACATGTGAATCAGAGATTAGTTACCATGAGAAACAGAAGAAGCAGAAAGGAAAGAAGGGAGAGAAGGGGGAAGGAAGGAAAGGGGGTAGGTAGAGAGGAAGAAGTAAAAGAGACAATATGTAGCTGAAGAGATGGCTCAGTGGTTAAGGGCACTTGTTCTTCCAAAGAACCCAAGTTCTTTTTTTTTTTTAGAATAAACAAACTTTTATTTTATAACCTTATTACATAAAGCAAAATACCATTTAATACAACTTGAAGCTGCTATAAATCTAACCTGGCATCATAACTATACAGAGTCAAAAGCAAATGAAAAAACATGTTCAATACAGTTAATAAGTCCCTATCAGGTCTCTGGTGTCAGCTTTAAATGGTATAGCTTTCATATAACCAACAAAATCCCACCACTGTCCTCTACCCTCTTTTCCCCAGCATCTTCAAACCTGTGGTCATCAAACTATCTTAAAGAGATACACCTGCAGAGTAACAAGATGTCAGTTCTCCATGTAGACAAAGAAGTTTAATACAAAGCAAGAGTTCTACTCAAGTGTTCAAATAATGGGAAGTATTGAAACTGGGAAGGTTAAGAAAGAAAGCACTAAGGCTTTAAGCTGCCTGATTTTCTTTTAGTAGGAAAAGGAGAGGGAACGTTCTGTGGTTCTGCTCCTGTCCTTGAATGCTGTGGCAAAGCATATGTCTGAGAAGAACTGCACTGTGAGTGAAGAAGGTCTCTGAACACAGTGCCTGGTCAGTGAGCTTCAAAATTCTCCAGTCTAGAGAGTCTCTGACTCTAAAGTACAAAGTTGCAGGACTGGAAAGTCAAATGGTTCAATATAAAAATCATCCATAGTGAAATTCCCAAATATTAGAAAAGTTTCAAAATGTAAGAAATGCTTTTAATTCGTATTAATATGGTTCTCATGCAGTATATTTACTGCGATCTGAAAATTGTAAATATTGACTGTAAGAATTCAATGAAAGTAATCTTGAAGAATGAAAATGACTATGTAAATACGTCACAGAGTTTCTGAACTCTAATGTAGCTGAAGAGATGGCTCAGTGCTTAAGGGCACTTGTTCTTCCAAAGAACCCAAGTTCTAATCCCCATCACATAAATTTTATGGATTCCATCAGTTGTAACACTAATCTCATGGGAACTGAAACCCTCTTCTGGCCTCAACAGGAACCCACATGCATGTGGCATACACAACACTCAGACATACATGTAAATTTAAAAATTATAAAAATAATGGCTGAAAAAAGACTTTATTAGTGAAGAGCCCTTTATACTTTGCAGACAACCAAGATTTGACTCCTCTCACCCTCCCCCACTCACAATCAATTTTTACTCTAGTTCAAGATAATCTGAAACCTTCTCCTAGCCTCAGGGGGCATATGACGGATACATACATCGAGACAAAATATTCCTACACAGAAAATAAAATTTAAAGTATATGAAAATAAATATTAAATTTAAAACACAGCGGAGACTCTGATAATGTTGTCTACTAGAGAGAGGAGGTTTTCTAAAAGTTGTCTGCTGCAACTTGACAGAATGCCAGTGGAAATCTACAGTGGGCAACAATGGACACAGTTTTCAGTGTTTGTTAAATAACATGGGTAATGAAAGCAGAGAGTGAGGGAGCAAAGAGATAGCCTGAATGTGAAAGCAACACTTTAAGAAAAAATGAATTTCGGGTTAATGTCTGGATCCTCAATTCTATTCCATTGATCCACAAATCTGCTTTTATGCCAGGACCAGGCTGTTTTTATTACTGTAGCTCTATAGTATAACTTGAAGTGAGGGATGGTGATACCTCCTGAGGTTCTTTTGTTGAGTAAAATTTTTTGGCAATCCTGGCTTTCCTGTTATTCCAAATAAAACTGAGTATTGTTCTTTCAAGGTCCAAGAAATATTGTGTTGGGATTTTGATGGGCAGTGCATTGAATCTGTAGATTGCCTTTGGTAGAATTGCCATTTTTACTATGTTGATCCTACCTATCCAGGAACATGGGAGAGCTTTCCATTTTCTGATATCCTTTTCAATTTCTTTCTTCAGTGATTTAAAACTTTTGTCAAATAGGTCTGTTATTTCTTTGGTTATAGTTACTCCAAGGTATTTAATACTATTTGCAGCTATTATAAAGGGTAATGTTTCCCTTATTTCTTTTTCAGCTCTTCTATCTTTAGTGTATAGAAAGACTACTGATTTCTTTGAGTTAATCTTGTATCCTGTTTCATTGCTGAAGATGTTTATCAGCTGTAGCAGTTCCTTGGAAAAATTTTGTGGGTCACTTATGTATTCAATCATATCATCTGCAAATAGAGATAGCTTCACGTCTTCTTTTTCAATTTGTATTCCTTTAATCTGTTTTCGTTTCCTTATTGCTTTAGCTAAAACTTCGAGAACTATATTGAATAGATAAGGGGAGAAAAGACATCCTTGTCTAGTTCCTGATTTTAGTGGGATTGCTTTGAGTTTTTCTCCATTAAGTTTGATACTGGCTGTTGGCTTCTTGTAAATTGCCTTTATTATACAAAGTAATTTTATGTGTAGCAAATTATTTGCATTATCACCCTTGATAAGTCATGCTTATGATTTTTATTTTCTTTATAGTTATTGTTAACTTATCAGCATTTTAAATTCAATTTACTGTTTTTCTTGATAAATATAAAATAAAATTTAAAAAAAAGAAAAAGAAAAAATGAATTTCTGCTTAAGTTTAGTGTCTAGAGAAAACCAAGGAAGTACACATGGATGTATGCATATATCAGAACATGACATGGCAATAGCTTAATTATACTTGGATGGTTTTAAGCACTGAAGCTCAGTGAATAAGAATAAGCCAAGGCTTTCACCAATTTTGTTTATGGAAACACAAATCATTTTAGGTCTTAGTTTTCACATAACAAAAACAGACACTGCCTATTGTCATTGTTTCCACCATGGCTGCTTGTAACTTCATACCCTGGAGATTCTATTTGACCCCACTTGTCACCAACACTGAGAAATAAGACACACACCTGTCCACCATAGCCAAATTAGATCTCATCACACACATTCTCTAGTCCACAAAAAAGTACATCAAAGAATTCTGGTCTGTTGTTTTTTTGTATTTCCATAGTGTAGTCTAGTCACTAAAAGATTCATTGCAGAAGTTGTTTAACCCACTAGTACTAAGAGATCTCTTAAACATATATAATTTATCTGAATTAAATATTATACAACTATAATTTTTCAGGATGACACAAGGGAGATAAATCTTAGGAAAGGCATCAAATTTATCACGGTGCTTCTTGTGTTTATCTGGCAGTTTAGAAATGTTAAATATAAAATAGAAGCCAGTGTAAATTTCCCAACTATGCTCTCAGTAGCTGAGTAACTCTGCTCTCACTTGTGGCTGAGAATAAATGGAGGAAGATGGCCTTGCATTCAATTTGTTTTGACGAAAAACTATATTGAAATTAGTGTCCTATTCAGTGCTGACCTATCTTCTAGGGACCACTCCTTAGTGAACCACTATCAACCCCACTAGTTACAAATGGAGAAAGAGGTACACAGGATTTTATTGTGTATTTCTCTTATTTTTCTGTCATTCTAACAACTTCATTTGACCCAGAAGCAAAATTAAAGGAGAGTATGATGATGTCTTTTTTTTGTGATTTTCTTTTTTTTTTTCTTCTTTATTTTATATTTAACAAAAAAAGTAACATGAATTTAAAATGAGGAAAAGTTAACAATAACTATGAACAGGATAAGAATCATAAGCATGGCATATCAAGGGTGGTAATGCAAATAAGATTGCTACACATAAATTTACTGTGTGTTCAGCTTTCCCTCTGAAGTTTTTTTTCCCATCCCTGTATATCCTCATTCAAGGTCCCTTCCCCCTCCCAACACATCTTGGCATTTCTCTTCTCTGCAACTCCCCATCCCTTCGCTGGGCAGGGAGCAGACAGTCCTATGGTCCCACTGATCCAATAATGCTTGGATCAGTCACCATTCCTGGTCAAATCCAGTTTTGGCCCCCCTCCTTCAAGAATGAGTCTGGTATTCCTAAAGTTGGAGTGGGGTTCGAAGGATCAGTCCAGGGTGTTTCTGATCCCAAGCTGTTCAGTGGTTGTGGTTTGTCGCTTGGGTATGTTTGGCTTTTTTTTTTTTTTCTTGTTTGTTTGTTTAGAACCTACTAGTGAGTGAGTACATCCCCTGCTTATCTCTCTGTGATTGTGATACCTCGCTCAGGAGGATATTCTCCAAATCCCTCCATTTGCCTGTGAATTTTTGGATATCGTTTTTTCTTATTGCTGAGTAGTATTCCATTGTGTAGATGTACCACAGTTTGTTAATCCATTCTTCAGTAGAGGGACATCTAGGTTGTTTCCAGGTTCTTGCTATTACAAATAATGCTGCTATGAACATAGTTGAGCTAATACCTTTGGTATGTGAATGTGCGCCTTTAGGGTATACACTCAGAAGTGGTATTGCTGGGTCCTTGGGGAGACTGATTCTCAATTTTCTGAGAAACCGCCATATTGCATTCCAAAGTGGCTGAACAAGCTTACACTCCCACCAACAATGTAGGAGTGTTCCCCTTGCTCCGCATCCTCTCCAACATAGGCTGTCATCTGTGTCTTTTATCTTAGCCAATCTAACAGGTGTTAGGTGGTATCTCAAAGTTGTTTTGATTTGCATTTCTCTGATGGCTAATGATGAAGAGCATGATGTCTTTATTGCTAATTGTCTAGACTGGTAGTCCTATAGTTCACAAGATAGTAATTTTAGGCAAACAGTTAAAAAAAATCTCAAAAGCTTTACTAATTTATGTAATAGAATTCTATAACCCGACAAGGAAAGACACATTTTGCATGTTTATTTCAAACAGAGGTAACCAAATATGTGGAGTGATATCTCTTGTGGCATTTTGCATTTTAAAGGCTCATTGGACTCATGATCTACAAAGATCAGAAACATTTGTAAGCAATTAAAAGGAAACAGTTTTAAGCATTAGAATTTTCTCTATCCTTACATAACTCTCAGAAGTAAATCATGTTACTTAAACTTTACAGATAATGATACCAGGACCCCTAATTTTTAAATAAAATGTTTGAAATCACAAATATAACTAAATTGCAATATCTGAATTTAAATTCAGATTTTAAGACCTCAAGGCTATACTAATCTCTAGTGGAAAAGTCACTCAGCAGGTGAAAATTATTCAAAAATATTTTTCTAGCAGTAGGCCTAAATCCCTAGCCTCATATTTCCCTAATTGCTTTGTAAAATATAGATTCAAAGTGTCTCATGAAAATTTAAAAGAATTATCACCTATAATACCCAACTACTATTCATAATTTTCTCTTTATTGTGTGTGGGTGTGTTACTATGCTATGTAAGCTGTGTTGCTTTGACCTAGAGTGCCCTGAAGCTATTATGAACCAAAATATATTTGCCAAGGCTGCAGAGAACTCTAGTAAATGAAAATGCTTTATATTTTCTTAAAATATGGGCATTATAATTTTGTCTGGTACCTATCCACTTAATTACAATGTTATCAAAACTGCAGCATGTGTATGCAACCAGTTATTCCTTCTTTCATGTTATTTAGCAACAATTCATTATCTATTATTTGATAGATTCTCTGCCCATCAGTGAAGATTCAAATTGTAAGAAAAAAATACATTTTGGAAACATAAAAAGTCTTATACATAGCACACAGATGCCTTCTAGAAAGAAATGGATGAACAATAGAAGTTTCTGGGAATAGAAAACTGAGGTTAGAATTGAGCCCAGAAGAATGACAGGTTTTTAAGCCAAATTGACACCAGGAGATTTAAAAGTAAGTCAGAAGAATAGACCAGAAGGTACTCCTTCAGATTTCTAGTCGAGAATTGTGGTGCTCCAGATCCTATCAATCAGAGCAGAAGGCAGAGGGAAAAGATGGCCAAAGGTGACATGAGAAGAAAGCCAGGCAAGTGACCACCAGGAGGTAGAATGATTAGGACAGAGAGAGGAGAAAGTGGAGACCAATAGTAGGAAGGAAAGTACACTAAATTCTTCATCATTTTCCTAAAATCAAATAACAAAAACAAAATTTAAAAGAAAATATGTTTTTTCACAATATTAAAATTGATTTTATTTTTTAAAAAAGTCTTTATATCAAGGGAACAATAAGTATTTATTTTTGCTTTTAAAAATCTACTAAAGTTGAATGAATAAAACTAATTGTGACTTCTACGTGTATATTATAGACTAATATTCAATATACAAATAGTTCATTTGTATTTTAAATTATAGTTACTGGTGTGCAGGTCTATAATTTAATTTTAAATCTCCAAAACCTTAAAAATGTTAGACTTACAATAAAGTTTTTCTGAATGAAGTTTTCTTCATATTTATATGATATACAGAAGGCTACTACTATAATCATACAGAGCATAGATGGAACTTCCATGTTTTATATGTATTTTAAATGTTATTTCTCTTTATGACTTGAAGAATATTGGTGAAATACTTTTCCTGTAGTAGTATTTTATGGTTATTTATTTACTTACTAGTATGTGGAGGAGTGCATTCACATGTGTGCCCTGAGACTGATCTTAGGTCATCAGCACTGTCAGAAAGCATCTTTACCCCACTAAGCCACCTCACCAGGATATTCACTATAGAATGTGTGGTAGAGACAGGGAGTGAACAGCTAACAAATATGCTGTGGCTTTAGCAAAGGACTTGAGAAAAGGTCCCTTCACTTAGCTTACATAGCAATTTAAAGACCATAAAGACCCAGAGCTGAGCCAGTGATTCTTGCTGTTGGACAATGGAAGGGTTCAGGGCTGAGTGGGAAGACAAGCCTGTCCTGCTCACACCTCTTGACCACTCTGCCCTTGGCCATGTAAAGGACCACTGCTGGGTCATCTTACCTTAACCAAGAAACTTAAATTCTAAATTAGACAAATCTGCACACTGAGAATGGAACTGTGAGAGTGATGAGAAACTACCCTATTCTCAGCCTTTTCTTTTTTGCCTTATACACTACCTGGTAAATAACTTTTCACCCAATATCAACACAATGCAAGGCCCTATCAAGTATCCCCTCTACCTCTATAATAATTATAATCAACAGACTATCAATAGCAAAGTAGATACTGTGCCATTGTTTGTTTTTAATTTCTTATGAATAGCTGTGGTATCTGTATGTATGTGAGTAATATGGACTAAATATAATTAGAAGAATATTTGGTGTAAATATAATTAGAGCACATACAGGAAAATAAATGTATTTACACTTAGGCAAAACTTGGTAGAGTAAGATTCTAAATTTTCTCAGCCTTTTTTGTAGTTGCTACAATTTTATAGAAAAGAAAACCTGAAAATATCTACAGATTAATTTAGTTGTTAGGAACATGCAGTCTTTCTCAGAATGGAGTTCCTCCTGTTTGGTGTGAGAGCTTAGACCCTATTCTTTTTTTCAGTATGGGATTTACTGGTAAGCTTTATTCTATGAGGGCCACAATTTTAATAGTCTGACAACTGAAGGAAGAGGTACATGTATTTTGCTAGGGCAACTTTTATTTTCCACATTTTTTAATCTATCAATAATTTACGTTATATAAATAAAGACAATAATTCTGTGTCTTAACTTAAGCAAATATATGCTTCTGAAAATTATAGAAATAAATATACAAAACATACAAATATACATATAAATATAAAACATAGAATTTAAAATTTTGTAATGTCAATGTCCTTAGAGTGATATCATGTTACATTTAAGCACAATATAATCAGTAGTAAGGCTCTATGGTGAAGAAATGAGACTCTTTAGTGAACTGTTCTTTTTGTAATTATTTTCAAATTAAAAAAAAAAGAATTAGATTTGCTGGTATATGCCTTTAGTTTCATCACTGGCAAGTCAGAGGCAGGCAGATATCTTTGAATTTGAGTTCAGCCTGGACTCTATAGCAATTTCCAGGATATTCTGGGATAGCCATCAAAACCTTGTTTCAAAAAGCTAAAAACAAAACAAATGCCCCCCAAATTAAAAAAATCAAAAAGCAGTGAGAGGAGCTGGTCACCCTCAGAAGTTGTGCTCAATATTTAGAAGCACTGGTGTTTTTGTAAGACATTCCCCACAAAGGAAAATGTTTGACCTGCCTATTATATTCCTAACATACTTAAGATCTCTCCATGTCTAAGCTATATTGATAGACACAAACCCAAAAACACAGTTATGCTCTAAAACACTAATTTTTATCTGTGAAACCTTGAGAAACAAAATAGAATTCTTTCTACTCTAGATAATCTTTCCAGTGTGGAGACAAAGGTGGATATCAGCATGTTACCATCATAACCTGTGGACAAGCTGAGTACAACAATTCTTCTCACTCTGAACCACATTTTTAGTTGGATTATATGGATTTTTGCCTCTAGTTTCTTGAGCATATACATGTTATATATTTTTTATATATTTTAGAGATCAGTCCCCTGTCAGATGTAGGGTTGGTGAAGATTGTTTCCCATTCTGTAGGCTGTCATTCTGTCTTATTGACTGTGTCCTTTGCCTTACAGAGGCTTCTAAATTTCAGGAGGTCCCATTTATTAATTTTTATTCTTAGTGTATGTGCTACTAATATTACATTTAGGAAGTGGTCTCCTGTGCCAAGGAATTTAAGGCTATTGTCCACTTTCTTTTCTATCAGGTTCAGTATAGCCATTCCTGCATCTCTGTGATGGAGTCTATTTGATGATGATAGATAATTTTTTTATATGTTCTTGAATTTTATTTGGCAGTATTTTACTGAATATTTTTGCATAAATATTCATGAGGAAGATTGATCTGTAATTGTCTTTTCTGTGGCATCTTTGTGTGGCTAGGGTATCAGTGTGATTGTTGGAAATATTCCTTCTGTTTCTATTATGTGAAACAATTTGAGGAGTATTAGTTTCAGCTCTTCTTTCAAATTCTGGTAGAATTCTGCACTGAAGCCATCTGGACTTTCCCCTCCCTTGGGAGATTTGTAATGACTGCTTCTATTTCCTTAGGTGTTATAGATCTATTTAAGTCATTTATCTGATCTTGATTTAATTTTGGTAAGTGGTACTTGTCCAGAAAGATATCCATTTCTTTTAGGTTTTCTTTTGTGGAGTACAGGCTTGTCAAGTATGACCTAAAGATTCTCCCGGTTTCTTTGGTGTCTGATGTTATGTCTCCCTTTTCATTTCTGATTTTATTAATTTGGATGTTCTTTCTCTGCCTTTTAGTTAGTTTAGGTAAGGGTTTGTCTATCTTGTTGGCTTCTTCAAAGAACCAAATCTTTGTTGAATTTATATTTTGTATTTTTCTCTTTGTTTCGATTTTGTTGATTTCAGCCCTGAGATTATTTCCTGCCATCTACTTTCCTAGGTAAGTTTGCTTCTATTTGTTCTAGAGCTTTCAGCTGTGCTGTTAAGTCTCTTGTGTGAGATGTCTCTGTTTTTTTCTTTTTAACATAGGCACCTAGTGCTATGAACACTCTTAGCACTGCTTTCATTGTGTCCCACAAGTTTGAGTGTGCTGTGTATTTGTTCTCATTGAATTCTAGGTAGTCTTTAATGTCTTTCTTTACTTTTTCCTTGACCTAGAAATGGTTCAATTGAGAGATGTTCAGTTTTTATGAGTTTTTAGCCTTTCTGTGGTTTGTATTATTGTTAAACCCTAACTTTAGTCCATGGTGATCTGATAGGATACAAGGGGTTATTTCCATTTTTGTAACTATTCATATTTATTTTATGTTCAGTATTAGAGGAAGTTCCATGGGGTGCTGAGAAGAAGGTATATTCTTTGGTGTTTGGGTGGAATGTTTTTTATATATCTGTTAAGTCAATTTGAGTCATGATATGTTAGTTTCTTATTTCTCTATTGAATTTCTGTTTGGTAGACCTATCCATTGGTAAGAGTGGAGTATTGAAATTTCCAACTATTAGTATGTGGGGTTTAATGTGAGTTTTAAGCTTTAATAATGCTTCATTTACATATGTGGGCACCATTGTATTGAAGGCATAAGTATTCAGGATTAAGATTTCTTCTTGATGGTCTTTTCCTGAGATGAAAATTTAATGTCCTTCCTGATTTCTTTTGATTGAATTTAGTTTGAAGTCTATTTTGTTACAAACTAGGATGGCTACACCAGCTTGTTTCGTAAGTCTACTTGATTGGAAAGTCTTTTTGCAAACCTTTACTCTGAGGCAGTGCCTGTCTTTGAAATTGGGGTGTGTTTCTTGTATGCAGTAAAGGATGCATCCTGTTTTTGTTTCCAGTATGTTAGTCTGTGTCTCTTTATAGGTAAATTGAGTTCATTGATATTAAGGGATATTAATGTCTAGTGATTATGAATTTCTGTTATTTTGGGTGGTTTTGTATGTGTGTGTGTTTTCCATTTTGGGGGGGTTTCTTCTGTGAGATTATCTATTGCTTGTTGCTCTGTGGGTGTATCTAACTTTCTTAGGTTGGAGATTTTCCTCTAGTGCATTCTGTAAGGCTAGTTTTGTGGATAGGTATTGTTTAAATCTAGTTTTGTCATAAAATATCTATGGTGATTGATCATTTTGCTCAGTGTAGTACTCTGGGATGGCAACTATGGTCTCTAAGTGTCTGTATAACATCTGACCAGGACCTTCTGGCTCTCATTGTTTCCATTGAGTAGTCTGGTGTTATTCTGAGGGATCTGATGGATATGTTACTAGGCCTTTTTCCTTTGTAGCTCTTAATTTTTTTCTTTATTCTGTATGTTTAGTATTTTGATTATTATGTGGCATGTAGACTTTTTGAGGGGTCTAGTTTGTTTTGTGTTTCGTCAGCTTCTTGTATCATCATAGGCATTTTGTTTTTAGGTTGAAAAAGTTTTCTTCTATGATGTTGTTGAATATATTTTTTTGTGCCTTTGAGCTGGTATTCTTCTCCTTCTTCTACTCCTACTATTATAAGGTTTGGTCTTTTCATGGTGTTCCAAATTTCCTAGACATTTTAAGTTATGACTTTCTTTTAATTCTAGAGTTTTCTTTGACTAACTAATTATTATATTTCTCCTATTGTATCTTCCACATCAGATATTCTCTCTTCTGCCTCTTGTATTCTGTTAGTTATGCTTGCATCTGTAATTCCTATTTGTTTACTCAGGGTTTTATTTCTAGCATTTCCTTGGTTTGTGTTTTATTTATTGCTTCTGTTTCTGTTTTTAAATATTTTACTATTTCCTTTACCTGCTTTTTCTTGGTACTCTTTCTTTAAGCTACTTATTGTTTCCTTCCATTTTTATTTTTTTGCTTGTCTTTTCTACTACTTCCTTAAGGGAGTTTTTCTTTCTTTTGTTTAAATATTTTTATTTATTCTTTTGTAATTTTTGCATCATGCACCCCATCAAACTCAGTTATCAGTCTTCCCAGTTTCATATCTACTCTTTTTTTTATTTTTTATTATGAATAAACTTATATTTTTTTTATCCATGTATATCCTTTTTCAAGCTCCCTTAACCCTCTCCCACAGTCACTCTCTCTTCTCCACATCACTTTATCTCCTCCCAAGGTCTCAAGGTGGATTAGCTTAGCATCCACTCCAGGCAGACCTGCTATCCTCACCTCAACATCAAGACTGGGTCAAGTGTTCCTCTGGAGGGAATGGGCTCCAAGGTGACAGTCAAAGGTGTTGCAGATCCCAAGCTGTTTATTCGTTGTGGTTTGCAGCTTGGACATGTTTTGCTTTATGTTTAAAGTCCACTTATGAGTGAGTACATCACCTGCTTATCTTTCTGGGTTTGTGATACCTCGCTCAGGAGGATATTCTTCAAATCCATCCATTTTCCTGCAAATTTTCGGGTATCATTTCATTCTTACTGCTGAGTAGTACTCCCTTGTGTAGATGTACCACAGTTTGTTAATCCATTCTTCATTTGAGGGGCATCTAGGTTGTTTCCAGGTTCTTGCTATTACAAATAATGCTGCTATAAACATAGTTGAGCTAATGCCTTTGAGGTGCGAATGTGCAACTTTAGGGTATATGCCCAGTAGTGGTATAGGTTGATGCTTGGGGAGATTGATTCCCAGTTTTCTGAAAAACTGCCATACTGCATTCTAGAGTGGCTGAACAAGCTTTATACTCCCACTAACAATGGAGGCGTGTTCCCACTTAAGGGAGTTTTTCATTCCTTCTTTTATTTCCTATTTAAAAGCTTTTACTATCTTTATAAAGATATTTTTAATGTTTTCCTCTGCTTCTTCTATATTGGAATGTTCAGGTCTTGCTGTTGTAGAACCACAAGGTTTTGGCAATGCCATATTGTTTTTTATGTTTTTGAATGAATTTTTGCACTGGTGTCAACCCATCCATCCCTTCTGCTGATTGATGCAAGTGTTGTCCGTGTTTCAGGGAACTGGTCTTGGTCTACTAGGGATTCTTGGTGCAAATGAAACTTTTGGAGAAACCTGAGGCAAAGTAGTCTATGTCTCAGGGAGCTGTTGAGATCTGCAGCTAGAGCTCTTGCAAAGGAGCTCTCCAGATTCTGTGTCTCAGGAAGAAGCTGAGGTTGGGGGAATGGGTTGAGGGTTATGACATGAAGGGTCCAATGAGGGGTGTTGATGATAGTCAGTCTGGTATATAGGGGTCCTGCTTGCTTGCCTGAAGCTGGAGATCTGATATATTTGAGGTACACGTTTTGTGCCCTGTTGTCCAGACGTGGGAGCTGTTCTATCTGCCTTCTGCTGAGGCTCTCCAGAGGCTTTGTCTTGAAACATGGAGACTTGATACACAAAGACAGACTGAAGGAAAAATCTGGCAATTTAAATGAGAAATGTCTCCCGTAGTTGTGGTCATTGAACTGTGTATTCTATGTTGGTGGTCCTGTTTGGTGAGGTTTAGAATTCTTGTCCTTGCTGCAGGCCTTCACTGGAGAAAGATGTTCAGATTAAAATTGCCTCAGCACTTTCAGATCACTTTGCCCAAGGCTTGTGTATGACATAATTTCATTAATATTGCAAGTATTCAACCATATTTTGCCTTATGAATGAGTGAAGGCCTTTTAACTGAGAAGCATCTTAAAACTTCTTTATTTCTTTTAAAGTTTTACTACAGGAAATATGAATTGAATAAATACAGGTATGACTCAAATAGCTGCATGACTGTTTTAAAAGATTGGCAATACAGCAGTTTCTACTGGTAGAATTTACAGTACCCTGATAGGGAGACTATCATATTGCTGGCATCCAAAACCAAGCCATTAAATAGAGCTGTCAGCAAACTCATCCCACTTTGCAGCTACAGTAGCTTCCCAAGCATCAGAAGATAGACTTTGATCCTATGGTCATCAGGTTCAAGCACTGAGTTCTTCAAAGAGAATTCCGAGTGTGCCATAATAGAGACGAGAAAACAACAGAAATCTTAGAAAACATTTAAGCATCTAATAATATGCCATTTTTTTTGTCAATTTAAATTGTTTCCATGAGGTTAATTTAGCAAATATTTGGAATAGCTAATTTATACAAGACATTGTGTTAAGCAAAAAGGAAATTAAATTATAGACAAGATAGAGAATCTATGTACAAAGTGCATGGAGTCTGTAATAAAGAACTCCTGATTAAAATATGTTTAAAACATAAGATGAGAGCTTTGATAGGGGTAGGTATAGAGTGTATGAGATACACATATATTGTAACCATAGTTCAGTTATGGAAAGCTAAATTATGTAAGTCAGTGCTTAAGACTGAGTTATTGAAACTGTGAGTTGAAAGACAAACATTCAGAAGAAATACCATATGCTGGGATCAAGGGCCAGCTAAATGATGGAGTTAAGCAAACAAAGCAAATTTGAGGAGGGTCAGAGTTGTGGCTCAGAACTTAAGAACACTAGATAGTCTTAAGTAAGTTCTAGGTTCAATTCACAGGACATATACCAAAAATCACAAACTTTTGTAGCTTCAGGCCATGGTGATTCAATACCATCTTCTGACCTCCATGGACAGTAAGGCACATGGTATATGGCATACATGCAGACAAAACATTCATACACTTAAAATAAAACATAAAATTCTTTAAAGTAAACTAACAGAAATAAATAAAGACAATATCTCAAGAAAACCAAAAATTCATATTTAAAAATTGAAGCTATGTGGAAAAAATTGTTTAAAAATGATACATTATTTTCATAAGTAAAATAGTGCCTGAGGATATATAATTGTAGAAAACTATGGCTACTATAAGAAAAAGCCTAAGTAAAGATTTGGTTTCATTTCAATAATTAAAAGAATATTGTAAAATATTAAAAGTATTAAATGTAGAATAAATATTTATTGACTTAAATATTTTCCTAACTTTAGGGAAGCATATTTACTCATGTTTTATATCCTATTAAAAGGTTTAGGTTACTAAGTAGTAGTCCTGTATTGTTATATCATTCATATAAGAGTCCAAAATTAAAGTATTAGTGATTGCTAACATGGCCATTCATTGTTGGACTTCTTGTAGAAGGCAAGTTTCCTATAAATTACAGATGTTGATCACCCTCATAAAACCATCTCCACAGTATCAGTGTACCTGAAATGGAGTATTGATGAGTGACTGCAGAGTGCTGACATGGCCTTCTCAGTAAGCAAGAAGAACTGACTGCATTTCTCCTTTAGGAACTCACACAATGGGGAGTTTGCTTGTTCTCTATCTTCAATATCTCTTAGATGTCTCTCATTCTGTGGTTGAAATTTGACTCATTTTACCTAAAGAACAGCTGAGCTGCACAGCTGGTAACTTACACTTAGGTCAGTACTGGGTCTTCTGTAATGAGTCTTTAAAAAGTATTCTGTTTTATGTTTTTCTCCCAGCATGCCAGCCATTAAACTAGCCTTTTATCTGTTTCTTAACTCCTGAATTCCTGAAAACTTTTGCTTCATTTACATAGCACCCTCCCATTGAAATGTATGATGCAGCAAGTTAATAATTGTGTGTTTGGAGCAGCAGGAGATGCTTCCTCCTGTTTTTATTTTTTATTTTTTTTTTTTTGATCACCTATTTCAACCAGTTAAAAGAAAATTTATAGCACTCTGCTGTCTCCAAAGTTAACTCAAAGATGAGTTGGCAATCAATTTTCTTAATAAAATTAAACCCATACGCTATAATTATCTATAATATGGGCTGTGGTTTTTTTTTTGCCAAATTCATAATGAAAACAAATGTCCTCATCTAAATAGATCATAAGAAACATGGTTGGGTTAAACACTGAAGCAAAGATTTATTCTGTCTGTATTAATCAGCACAGTAGAAACTTCTAATTACCCTTTCTGTGTGAGACTTAGAGCCTGCACTTTCTGCTAATGTGGGTTAGTTCCTCTACAGTGCCTCCCACATACTTGGTTGCACTGTGGGATGGTATCAGGCCTTGGAAGTTCAAGCATAGATGCTGCCCAGCTTCTTGAAGCTGTTTTTAGGAGAATGCTCATTAGCGGAAAAATGGTAATCTAAACTTCACTGTGTTCTATGATTTGGAGACTAGTGTTAGAGCTTTAATTATTCAATAAAAAGGCTACTCTTGTACACATGGACTTTGCTAACTTGTTAATTGATTTGTTCAGTTTCATACTTTGTATAGAAAGACTTATGAGAAAACTAAATATGAAGTGGATCCACATGGAAAAAATAAACCTCTAATGCTCACTATCAGAAATCCCACTGGCTTTCTATATAAAACACTCTACCATGACTGCAGTCCATATCCACAATGCAGTTGAAAGTCAGTCCCTCATCTAACCAGAATTACCCAGCATCCTGAAAACAGTTCTTCATGCTTCCATCACTTCCCAAAAAGCTGTTAATCCTGTCTTCAATATTTTTATTAGTAAATTATTCATTTTTGAAACATAAGTCAATGTTGTATTGTCATTGCTTAAGATCTTCTACCTACACCAATTTCTCCATTGAACTCATTGGTCATTTGAATCAATATAGCCAGTGTTCATCCAAAAGTAGGTGATAAAGTCCTAGTAATAAGAGCTCCTCAACAAAGGAAGCTTATCCTATTGGACCCAGAAAATAATTTTAAAGAAGGGCATTGATGTAAGTTCATTTAGATCCAGGCCTGAAAATGCAACTAAAGCTTTGTCTTTGATTCTGCTTCACATTTTTGGAGTGCCTTTACCTTTCAGTGTCTTCATTTCTAATGAGATGGTACCACCACCTATCAGTCACTCCAAACATACTTTCTAGGTAATAAGGCCTTTATTCTGGACTGTGATAAGAAGGTTTCGTCAACATTTCTGAGTATTTTATTTTTCTTTGAGATATATTGCATGCTGTAGCAGAGACATTGGATGACTTTTATTAGTGTTCATAGATGCAAGGCCTGATGTTGCCTCAAATGCATCTTTGGATGGAATGAGAAAAAAGACAGAGATAGCAAATTCATACATACTAATATCTCAGCAACAAGCAGTGGTGTGGAGAAATTGTTGTGACCCAGAGGAAAAAAAAATCAAGACTAAAAAAGAAACAGCAACCAAACAACAAAACCCAAAAAACAAGAAGTTGATTGGGAAACCTGAGAGACATGGGGACAGATGAGGGGAAATATACAGCATATATGAGTAAAACAGTCATCATTAAAGAAATATGTATAAAAGTGAAAGGAAAATAAAGTGTGTGCTTCATTTGGGAACTTTTGAAGTTATTTTTATGTATATTGTATCTGACTTCAAATTGAGTTTGGGGTGTCCACTTTATTAACCTCTGTAGCCAACAAAGGTAGCATTTCTGACATATCAATTTAATTATCCAGAAATTTTTTTAAAGTAGTATTGAATTTAGGATAGTGAAACAGTAGGTGATACAATGCTACAGAAATGCACAAGAAGAGGGTAAATAGCTGAGATGCCATTTCTAATTATTAAGTTTACTAATAAAAAAGTAGAAACATACACTAATAGAAATTGTATGACAATCTATACTCTCTCATCCCACTTACTAATGATATGTAATTTAGCACATCTACTTACTAAAAATAACAGTGCTACTTACCATATGCTTGACAAGGTTCTGGGGTCACAGTCACTAGAGACAGACTTGCTTTATATGTGTTGATTGTCTATTCTAGAACTTCACAGACAGATGTGTGTGTGTGTGTGTGTGTGAGAGAGAGAGAGAGAGAAAGAGAGAAAGAGAGGAGAGAGAGAGACTTTGTTTGTATATAGACATATTGATTGAATATCACTGTCTCTATATAAATATATACATATATGATATCTGCAAACATACATGTCTACATATATGCATATCTATTTATATATAGTACATACACATATACACATTTATGCATACATATATATGTGTGTTATCCTCTTCTTAGATTAAAATGGTCTGTTGGGCAAAGAAATGCCCTCTCCTCAACTGCTGACAGTATGCACACTGTCCAATCTTGCCAAGCAGGACAAAAGGAAAATTGACTGCTGAACCTTGACAAGACAGGATTAGACAGTCTTTCAAAATGCCCTGTTTCTGAAAATTATCTGTCAGATATTCTAGGCCTGTAGCTATAAGTGGATGACCCAACACTGCAGAGAAATGTTGGGTAACTGTCCAAGAAAGCAGTTGTCTCTGACATTTTTTATATTTCCTGCCTTTCTTAGAAGCTGCTTGCTCACACTTCCTCTTTACTCAGATGATATTATTTTCCTTCTTGGGTCTTTGATGTGGTGGAAGAGTACATAGTTGCAGTTATAATCCTCTCATGTCTTAGCTAAGAGCATATTAGGCACTAGATTTAGATCCTTAAATTTATAACTACTTTGGAGTAATATTTAAATATATATGAATATATTACATTATTATATTATATTAACTCCATTTGATGAAAACTTTGTTTCCATTTTTTCCCACTCTAGTGACTACTTTTCAAAGTCCTTTGTAGGATATGACATGATCATAGTGTTTACTGCAGCACTGACATTAGTTAGCATGTTGAATAAATTCAGATGGCCTCCAGCTGATGAAGGACTAATGCAGTACATCTATACAATGAACTATTATCCAGCCACAAAAAAATGAAATCTTGTCACATTTTGAGGAGGATTCTTCTGTTTACTTCTCTATTAACTGATCTCATGGTTAACATTTGAGTATTTCTTTTTATTTTATAAGGTCTCTCCTCATTAACGAAATGACCATTTTATGTCTTACATGCTTTTCAAGTTGCATTTGATATTTGAAGTCCCTATGGATTACAAAAATTACTAATCTTCCTTGTCACATGATGAGTGATTATCATATAGATAATAATCAATAAAATTAATACTTCTATTTTCAAGTCATAATGTTGTATGTTCTTTCTGTATAATACCTTTTAAAAATATGGTGTGCTATTATTTACAAAGTCTCCTCAGCCCAAGTTTGCAGTAGGCAGTAGTCATGAAAGTGAAAATTTTAACTAAACTAACAAGTAAACATTGACCACACATTTCACTATGCAAGTTAATTGTACATGAATCATATGCCAATAATAATTAGTTATCCATCTAATCATCACTTTTCATGCACATATGAAAACACACAAGCTGCTGAAATTCAGTTAGTTAACAGACTCCCAGCCTGTGAACCATCTCCAGTGGCATGTTGTCATCTTCCTGTACTAGAATCGCTTTGCAGATGTAGCCTATCACTTGTGCAGTTAAATTTCATGTTTCACAGAGGAGAGCATAGAGATGGTACAGAGACCTTTCATCCCAACACGAAAATGCTGAAGACACTCCAAATGCAGGCCTGCTGGTGCAGAAGCCAATTTTATTTTGACAAGATAGCCTAGCCATACTTGTTAGAAATCCACTTGCCTCCTATGTAACAGTTGCCAGTTTGTTACCACTGACATCTTGCCCATATTCTGACAAAGTCATGAGTAAACAATTTTACACAGATATTTAATGGGATGTTTATTCACTGAAACCACCACAGGGTAATGAAGTAAGCTGTTTAAAGGCAATTTTCTTTTACACTCATATGATACTCAATTCACACTAAATGATTAGGATTAATTTTGTGGAAGATAAGAGTTCAGTGCTCTGAGTGTGTTAAGTACAACACACATATATTTTGTGTAGTAACTAAACTACAAAACAAATGTATTTCTGGTAAAGAACATTTTGGGGAGAATCATAACTCTAAACAGAATAGAGACATCACCAAAATGTGCTATTTCCCCTCTTTGTGGTAGCTGTAGCAAGACTCTTTTTTTCTATCATTTTTATTATTTTTTAATTTATTTGCATTGTGCATGAGAAAGAAAATGTCAACTTTTATTATTAGAAATTGTACTCAGTTTCTACTTAAATCATGATGTAAGTATAATAAAGGTTTTTATACTTTTTAATCTGTTAGTTGGAAATGTCTCTCTACCCTGAGGTGTCACTAATATTAATGATATACTATAATGAAAATTTACCATCAAACATTACAAAAACTCCTAGTTCATACAGCGCACACACAACTTATTGCTTCTCTTCTGTGACATAATGAAATTATGGATTCTGCCTATGATAACATATTTTTGAGGGATTTTTTTCTTGCAAAGCATTTTCTTAAATATTGCCTGATGAGGCTAGGAGTATGGTGATGCGAAATGCATAATCTTTTCCTCAAGTCTCATGTGAGTTCCTAGTAGAGATAAGTTATGGACATAAATAGATCTAACTGACTTTGGAATTAATAAGGAGTCTCAAAACTCAAGAAGGTTTCACAGAGAGGAAATATACATTCGAGAGATCTCATGCTCTTCTGAGGTGGCTCCTCAGGAAGCCTGGTATTTGGTAGGTGAAAGGTAGGTTGGGGAGCAATCTTAGAGTCAGTAAAGGCATGAACACAGGGACCTGAGGCTTAGTGAGTGCTCAAGGATTTGGTCAGGGTCAGTAAAGCATCATGTTTGTCAAGAGGGTTAATGTTACTTACTGTGGAGAGGTTGGTTGGACTGATGTTAACTGTAGGGCCTTCGATCTGGTGTTGTGGAAAAGTTATGAGAAATCCAATAGGACTTGCAAAATTGTTAAATGTTTATAGGGTCATATTGGGTATGATCTGAGTGTAATACTTGGAATAGCCTTTGAGTGGAAAATAGGAACGAGTGCAAACTCTAGCCTTGTTCATTGGTGTTCCTGCAACTAGATGCCTCTTAGCCTCTTTGCTTCTGTAAGTCCACAGAAATATCTCAGCTTACTGTTCTTCCCTTCTTCTCCAGTCTGAGGTGATTCTCCATCCCCCTGCAGTCTGAGGTGATTCTCCATCCCCCTGCAGTCTGAGGTGATTCTCCATCCCCTCCAGTCTGAGGTGATTCTCCATCCCCTCCAGTCTGAAGTAATGCTCCATTTCCCTTTATTTAGAAGTGATCACTACCTGAATCCACAAGGCCATCTTTTAGTACTGAATTTTAATTATTTTTTATGGATCATGCTATTTTCTACTATAAATTTTATATCTGTGTTAGGGTCTATCATTTCTAGTATTAATCACTTATCTCTTGAGAAATACTGAATGTTCCACTGTGTGACTATTTAAACTGTGAAAACTGTGTTAGTTTGGAAAGTGTTTGTTCTATGATGCAGTAATGTCCAAGGAAATACAGAAAACAGTGATCAATGGCACCATCTCTTTGCTGCCTCACCTCTACCATGTTGCATAGCTTCCCAGGCACAGTGAAAAAGGGTGTAAATACTTTCACTAGATTCCTTTTACCTATAGATCTCAGAATTGTCCAAGGAAAAACAAGCACACAAGCAGGATACAGAAGACAGGAAAGAAGAAATGATACAGGGATGCAAGATGATCTCCCCAGAAGCTCTGCCACTTATTTCTGACAGGAACAGACAGTATTCCCATTGTCCTTGGAGATTCCTCACAGATATGAATCAGTGCTGTGTCCATTTTTCTCACTTCCCTTTCCCAGGCCATCTGGCACTGAAAACAAAAGACCTCTCTTACACTACTGAACATTTCTAAATTAGACCATCTAGAGTGTCTTGGGAATTTTACTATGTTAAATATTTTACTGGAACTGTTTTCATAGTAAAAATAATTCCCCTTAAGTTAAAAAATTGACTTAGTTTTGCACATGATTAGTTACAAGATGAAAAACTATCCTTTTTATGTGAGCAAAAAATAATTTGCATTTAAAAATAAGTATCAGTTCCTAACTACAGTAGAAATTATTTTTAAAAGAGCATTTTGATGTTGCAAGAATATAGCCACATTGGAGAATTCAGGGACAAGTCCCAAGTGTTTATTTATGGAAGAAAAAGGAAGATCTGGTGACATGCAGACCCCTACCTGTGATCGTTTGAATGACAATAGTCCCCATAGGTCTATAGAAGTGGCACTATTAGGAGGTGTGGCCTTCCTGGGGTAGGTGTGGCATTGTTGGAGGAAGTATGTTTCTGTGAGATGTGCTTGAGATTTTAGATTGTTCAACCCAAGCCCAGTGTCACTATCATTTCTTGCTGCCTGCCGATCCAGATGTAGCACTCTCAGCTACCTCCCCAGGACCATGTCTGCCTTCATGCCTCATGCTCCCCACTATGAGGATGATGGATTATAAACATCTGAACTGAAAGCCAACCACAATTATTATTATTATTATTATTATTTTACAAAAGTTGCCATAGTCACTGTGTCTCTTCCTAACAACAGAACACTTATTAAGACCCTGCCTACCTCTGAGGAAAATAAGAGGGCACCCAGTGCTGAGCCTTCCTTACAGATACAGCTGGATTTCAGCAAAGTTGCTTTCATGCTTTGACTCCAGCAGGTAGGGCAGCCTCACAGAATTCTTCATCCGGTTCTTGTCAATCACACTATCCTCTTGCTTCCTGTTTAACCACTCACCAAAATAAATTTCTCTATCAGAGGGCTCCATCTGCATGGTTCACCACAATAAATGGCTAGAGGAGAGAAACCATTTAGCTTTCAGAGCAGAGAAGACGGTCCAGTTCTGGATTGTGGACATTTCAGTCTCCAAGCTGTGGATTCACTGGATTCACTTCACTTAAACTGAGAGTAGTTGACAGGGGGACTCTTGTTTTAGCTGAGCAATAGCCAACACATTTTCTTTGACTTTCTGAGGTCTCACTACAGGGTTAGCAGCACCAATTACAATATTCTTTCTGGCACTGACCTAGTTTAGACAGGAGGTAAATGAAATCAAATTTATTCTTTTATAATTTGTCATGATTACTACTTAGAATATAGTCAAAACTGTTATTATTTTTAGGGTAAGCTCTGGACCCATCCAGAAGACTCATTACCAACATAGCATAATTTGTATCTTTTTAATTGTTTGTTTGTTTTCCATAGAATAAAATAGAATAAAAGGTAACACTGGATTCAAATACCATGTCTGAATAAAAACATAGCTTCATTTTTGTTTGTTCATTGATGAATTGTGTTACTTGAATGTAAAATAAAGCAGTCTGGTTAGGATTTGTACATGGTGTAATTGCATCCCCTAAAGATCCATGTGAGTAGAATCCAGCTGGCACAGTTGGAAGGTACTGGAGAGCCTTCAGGAGTTAGGGCTTTTTAAGAACCTTTAGGTCATGGGGATTATGTTGTGGGAAGGAAAAGTCCATGCCTTCTGCTGCCTCTTAAAAGTGTCTGAGAGGTTTATTAACACATGAAAAGCCTCTCTCCAACAGGCTAGGGCCTTGGTCCCTGAAGGCTTTTCTAATGTCTCCTGTTGACCATGAGAAGTTTGGCTTCACATAATGTTCTCTGCTTCCTGCACCAAACATGGCTGATTATCTCTGCCTGTGTTTTAGCCTGGAGAACTTCAGACATTACTCTCTCAGACTCCAAAAACCATGAATAAATAAGCCTCGGTACTCTACATATAGCTCGTGTTGAGTATTTTAACATAGAGATAAAAGCTAATACACATAAACATTATTTGCTTTAGAGTTTGTTTGTAGTTTATTTTTAACTGTTAAAAATATACCCATTAATTGGTAGCAATTCTGTTATATGATATATTGCATAATGTTTAAATCTGCTTACATATCTCATATTTCCTCAAATGTTTACCTTTCCTTCTGGTGAGAACATAGCAAACCCTATGTCTAGTCTTGTGAAATGTATGTACATTACTGTTATCTAGAGTTCCTCTACTGTGGGGCTGCATGGCAGAATTTCTTATTTGTGTCCAGCTGTGATTTAATAGCTGCAGATAAGCTTTTCACTCCCCACTCTTCTCTGATCCTCAAATCATCTAAGATTCAGGGTTCAGTCAGCATGAGGCTTTAAGAGCTAGTTTCCAGATTGGTTACCAGATACAGATGACATAGATATGTATTTCTAGTTAAAGCAAATAAAAATAGGAGACCTACATAGATATCTGGCTTTACCAGTCTACAGACACAGAAAGATAAATTCAAGTATATGTATGTGCACAGAGAAAGAACATTTACAACCAATATGTATAAGTGTCTAGAATTCTTATAAATAAGAAAACACTTAGAAAGGTTATAGAAGACCTAACAGTTAAAGTTCACTGGCCCTGATGATGCCCGGATGCCCAAGGTTGTCTTTTGTTTCCTGCTTTGTCAGAGAAATGAATTTGAATCTGGGTAATGGTCATCCCCTATGCTTTGTCACTTGGGCTGTTTACAAAATCTTAAGCAAGTAAAACTTCTGGCCAGCCAATTCACAATTTACTGTTCAGGTAATTGACATGGGTTATTTGCTCCCAAGAGCATTGTTGGAAAAATTCAATCAACTCAGCACATATTCACAGTAGAAGTTAAAGATTAAAATTAGCTAACTTTTTAGAGCTGTGAATGCCCATGTAACAGGGTAAGTACAGGTCTAAGGATGGAAAAAATACATCTGTAACTACAGAAAAGATGCAACAACAGCTAACACTGTGTGAGGTTTCTTGAGTTTAGACTCAGGGCACTAAAGACCAAATTAACTAAAACATGGGAATTGCTGGGTAAACAAGAAACAAGTTATTTCAATGATGCCTCTGATCTGATGGGTGAAAATTAATATTTCTCTATTTGGCATACATAACATATAGATAAAAAATTAAAAATAAATTTTGATAAGTATATAAAATTGTCAGTCTTTCAGAAATGAAAATCAGTGGTGTTCTATTCTGTCTTCACAAGCTTCTGCCTTTCTCTTGTTGTAAGAGTTCAAGGCAATCATTGAAGAGGAGCTATTGAAAATGTAGAATATCTGAGGAAGTTATATATTCCAAAATTCTTTTAACATTTAAATTACCCTTTCAACTTCATGAAAGTTTACAATCAGTAAACTTTTACATACAATCTTTAAGAAATCTAATTCTTGCATAAAGTTTGTGTAAATATTTTGTTCATTTGTTCATTAAAGCCTGCTGGGAGGTTCTACCAAAGATACAAAGTACATTTTTTACTTCATTTATTGACATGTTTATGTATATAAAATTTCAGATAATGTTAAAGCAATGATTGACTTTTATTAAATTGTAAGATGACAATATTTGTTATAAAATAGAGATCTTTTATGTTTAAATTATTGTTGAATAAAATTCTCATTAGATGCTTTCTAGTGGGTCTTAGATGAATTGGTGATAAACATGTATATATAAGGTAGACGATTATAAAGACAGCATTATATTTTATATGTTCCCTTCTAGACTAAACACAGTGTTAGCTTAAATGCTAGCCTGTATGAAAAACATAAGTAAGTTATAATACAATAAATTAACTAAACATATAGAACAAAGGTATATACTGATGAACATTCACTGCTGGAGTTCTTGCTTCTATAGAAGACAGTTCCAAACATTAGGCTTTGTTTTGAGAAGTATGTATGTGTAGAGTGAGTAAGAATATCAAAAAGCCCCATACCAGGACTTTGTTTCAGCAAGAAACATCAAGGCTTCAGATTAGGACAGTGACAGAAACTTTGTTTTCCCCAACTTTTTATGGCTTGATTTGTCTTAGTCATGCTAATAATCATTGGCAATGAAATTTTTCTGTGGTTTGAGTAATTGACATGACTTTAACTTAATGGCAGCCTTCTTATCCTCAGCTAATACCCACCACACATCTAACTTTACACAATCCAGGTTCTTGGTCATAGGTGATAGAAGCGAATTATCTCATGTAATTTTTCTGATGTTTAGTCACTGGACAGATGGGCAGTCAGACTTTAGTCATTTAGTGTATGGGTAGGAGATGGCACTTTGCTTCCACCACATAGGTAGAGCTCATCCATTCCCAGGTTGTCATAATTTGGAGATGAATCAAGTGAAATTTTACATCTAAACTTTGACCAATTTCTCAATTATTTATCATGTCAGAAAAATCCCCTATGTTGTTTTTATTGCACCCCTGTGGATCATTTGCTAAAATAGCAATTTGCTAGCATGGAAATAAATTAACTTTATTGCATCCTGTCAATGTGCATTGCAGAGCATTGTGAACTGTTCTTCCCCCTGATTCATTTTCCATCCTTGCCAATTGGTCTTTTATTAACCCCAAAAGCATTTGTTTTTCATAGCATAAGAAGATAGAGTTGGTTATTCCTCATGATTAAAAACACAAAATATTGTCATTAATTTATTTTGCAGGTTCAACTGATTTGGGGCCCATAACATTGTTAATTATATTAAATTAGCTGGGAGGAAACATAGTCAATGATTTTATAATATTGAAATAAACCATTAGCTCCTCCTTTACATACATGAAGCATACAAATTAGGGGGTTATTTAGCAACTTACTAATTTCAAGGGAGAAACAGATACATGGATTTATCTGCATACTTGTTTTTGGTTTAAAATATTAAAATGATTTAAAAGTATCTTAAGTAAATACTATGTTCAAGAGCATACAGTGACACAGTTAATTAGGGATAGCGCAGAGGTCATACAGCAGCATATGCAAAGGAACATTAGCAAGTACAACAAGGATTCACGAAACTTTAGGGGTAGAGTGTAAAGTGTAAAGAAAGACCAAGTTCAGTCTAATTGAATAACATTTTGATTCTTCGAAGTTGTAAACTTACAACAAGGAAGATGAAAATGCTTGTATGATAAAAGGGAGACTTTATTTGACTTCTCTATGTTAATCTCCTGGCCTCCATTTATAGTGCTCTTATAACTATTCACTTGACATTGCTAATAAGCATGAAGAGTCTACAGAGGGTTGTGCCATTTACTTCCATGTACTTCTCACCTGTTATATTCCAACCCTTTCAAATATAGTATTCTTTTACATTATAATAAAACTTGTTTATAGGTATTATTACTATTGTTGACTCTCTTTTTCTCTCTCTCAGATACATGCTCACACACATTTGCATATGCACACGAGAAGACACATCCACTCACACACATAGGCATGCATTCATACACACTCATACACATACATATGTGTTCACTCATACACACACAGGCAAATATACATGCACATGTACACATTCACATATACACACAAACATATTCTCTCTCACACACATTCTCCCTCTCTCTCTCTTTTGCTCTTTGTCTCTCCCTCTCTCTAATGAGAGTCATAATGGAAAAAGCTTTGACAAAGTTTGCTGAGATTAACTACAGAATCTAAAACACCAAATATAATGCGTCTTAGGGCATCTTCTAATTTTTATGATTAGCACTAGAATGCAAAGATACACCATGCAAATATATATGCATAATCCAATGTGTACTGCTATCTATAATTAGGATAAAATCACATCTGGTAAATATACTTGTGTCACAGTTAAATTTTCTTCACTTTCATGCTCTGTAATTACTCTCATGGTAGATACATCATCTTTCCCATGGTAAAGCTTAGTCCTAGAGGTTGGACTATTGCCCAGGTAAGAAATGGTTCCAAATGACTTAAAATCCTTAGAGTCACACTGACAGACATCAGTGGATTGCAATGAAATTTTTGGAGACTCTTCTATTCAAAAATTCTTGTTTCTAGTTCTAAAAATTGATTTCTGCTCTACTACCTCAGGCATCTCAACTTCTTGCTTTCAATTTCAACACTGAAATTACAAAACTTTAGTGTGTTTTCTGCTTTGCTAGGGAATTGGAATGTAGGACCTCACACATGTCAGGTTCACACACGTGAACGACTGTCACAGGCTGAGTGAGCTTTGCTAAACTTAGTTTTGTTTGTTTGTTTGTTTGAGACAGGTTCTTACAAATTCACTAGGTAGCCCAGGTTGGCTTATGGTCATCGCTCTCACTCTTGCCTCTCAAACTTGGGATTTGCAGATAAGAGTCATTAACAATAGTTTTGAAAAATTAGTTTTGTATGTATATGTGGAGATATATTATATATTTAATAAAATCAGCCTTGAATATCAGAGAACAGAATCACCCACAATCAAGCCAAGAAGATCACAGAGTGGTGACCCACTTCTTTAATCCTATACTCAAGAGACAGAGATCTCTCTGGATAGAGTAGTAGCTCACACCTTTAATCCTAATGCTAGGATTATGATACAGATTTGAACCAGGAAGTGAAACAGCTGGAATGGGAAGATATTTAAGGCAGAAATTCATTCATTCTGTAGAAGCCACCGGTCAGGCAGAAGACTCTTGAAGATAGTATTTACCCTGTTCAGCCTGACATGTTGGCTGGATGAAAAATGGCTGTGGTCTGTTTCCTCTCTCTAATATTCCAGCTTTTTCCCTAATATCTGGCTCCAGGTTTTCATTATATGTTAGCTAGAGTTTATGCAATATGTATATCTTTATTTATGCAATTAGCTACTTAAACAAGGTATGAAATCATGGATTGAAAACAATTTAGTGTTCCTTTTAAAGTTAATTTTTGTGTGAAGCTTTGGTATCAAAATGACACATACAGACCTTGAAATTATAGCCCTACAGACATGCAAAGTAATCTACCCTATCAGTTTCCTACTTTGGGAATGTGCTTGCTTCCCTCCAGCCATAGACCCCTAGGCCCTTCATGGAGCTGTGCAGCCCATCTTCCTTGCGTTGCTTTGCTTCTTCATTTTATTAGCAGTGCCTGTTCACACTAAAGACCTGGGACTATCTTGGAGATGCTGTTCTGCCCTGCTAGTTCTAATATTTTCAGAACCAGAAGTTAATGGGGGTGAGGGCTGCAGCTCAGTCACAGAGCACTCACCTAATGAATGTGTGATATATGGGTTTGAGCCTCAGTACTAGAAGATGAAAGGTTATTAGATTTTTAAAAATTATTTAGTTTTCACATATTCAGAAGAATTTTATTTAAATCAAATGTGTACACTCATTAAATTATTCTAGAGATCATAAAAATGGCCACATTCTTTTAGTTCTGAAATGCAGATCACATAAAAAGATCATTTATCTGAAGGAAGTGCATCTGGCTGTACTTCCTGTCTGGAAGACACGGGGACTGAATCACTTGTTTCCCTACTTGGGAAAACTAAATCCCAATAAGCAAATTATGTGAGAAGAATCTGTCTCACTCCATCAGGAAAAGAGGTCATGAGGAACTTCAAATTAGAGAGAGCATGTGGTATAGTCCTCTTACAGCTCAGAGGACCAAGAAAAAGATCAAAGAGAAGTGTAACATACAGTCAGACTCATTCTTTTTTCTATCATTCAGTACAGGATTGCAGGTCTGTGGTGGCCCCACATACATGTAAGCTAGATTTTGCTTTCTCAGTCAACCTTATTGGAAAGTATCTTATAGACACACCCAGAGCTGTGTGTCCTACATGACTTTAAATTTAGTCGAATTGACAGAAAAGATTAACTGTAGCATACTTTTTCTTGGATAGTTCATAAATTTATACAAGTTCCAAAGTTATACAAGAATTTGAGTTCAAATATTGATGAAATCAGAATTTATTTTTACATTAACCCTCAGAAATGGCCTTTTCCCTGGTAATTGGCTACAAATTCTATAACAGTTTTTCAGTGGCCACTTTTAGTGTTATGTTATTCTGACTGTAACTGATTTCTATTCCTATAATTATCATCTTGGCATATTTCATTGACACTGCATTCTGTTGTAATTGGTTTGTATAAACCCTACTCATACTCATGCTTGTATTTTATAGCAGGAATCTTAGAGATAATAAGGAAGATTTACTACAGATTTTAGCCCTAAAAAATAGGCCTTGCTGGAAAACTGTGTCTAATAACTGGGAAATTTGTACCAGATACTTCCTAAGGAGTCGAAATTTACCCAGCATGTTAAGTCTTTTGCTCCATATTTACTATTAAGTATCAACAAAGAAGAAATCTGTCTCCATATTTGATCTAAAAGGGGAAGAATATGACTTCTTTTCTTACAAGGAAAAGTATAAGCTAGCTGGGGAAAACAAGGAGTCTAAACAGTGAAATTTATTACAGTGAAATTTAAGGCCACTAAAAAAAAAAAAAGAAACAAAAAGAGTGTAAGCCATTTTGTATGCACATGTCCTCAGGGGTAGTAAAGCTCACAGGAAAGCTTCAGTAGCTTCTTAGATCTGAAAAGAAGAGTGGAATTGGAGTTTGCTGGATTTTGAAGGTGCCATTCAGGAGGGACATTTTAGGTAGGAATAAATAGCATGAGGAAAATAGATAAGATGATAGATTAAAAACATAGACTGCAGAATGGGGAAAGATTTTTACCAACCCTACAACTGACAAAGGGCTGATCTCTAAAATATATAGAGAACCCAAGAAACTAGAGCCCAAAAACCTAAATAAACCAATTAAAAATGAGGTTCAAAACTAAATAGGAAATTCTCAACAGAAGAATTACAAATGGCTTATCAACATCTCTAGCCATCACAGAAATGCTAATCAAACAACTTTGAGATACCACCTTACACCTGTCAGATTGGCTAATATTAAAAACATAGATGACAGCCTATTCAGGAGAGGCTACGGGGCAAGGGGAATACTCCTCCATTGTTGGTGGGAATGTAAACTTGTTCAGCCACTCTGGAATGCAGTATGGCGGTTTCTCAGAAAACTGGGAATCAATCTCCCCAAGAATCCAGCAATATCACTCTCAGGCATTTTAGGGTATATGCACATTTGCATCCAAAAGGCATTAGCTCAAAATTCTTCACATCAGCATTATTTATAATAGCAAAAACCTGGAAACAACCTAGATGCCCCTCAGCTAAAGAATGGATTAACAAACTGTGGTGCATCTACACAATGGAGTACCACTCAGCAGAAGACAAAAAAAAAAAAAAAAAAAATCCTAAAATTTGCAGGAAAATGGATGGATTTGGAGAATATCCTCCTGAGCAAGGTATCACAAACTCAGAAAGATAAGCAGGGGATGTACTCACTCATTAGTGGACTTTAAACAAAAAGCAAAGCATGTCCAAGCTGCAAACCACAACCACTGAGCAGCTTGAGATCTGAAGGAACTTAAGTGAGATATCCAGGGAGTCCCCTAGGAAGAGAAAGTAGAGAAGATCTTAGCTATTTGGGAGCATAAGAGGTTGCAACCAAGAAGAGGTAAGAACAAATCATGAGAGAAGGAGATGACTGAGTGAGAGGAACAACAAGGAGGGAGAAAATAAAAAGAGATGGAGATCTTAATAGAGGAAACCAATGTGGGGTTGGAAAAAGACTAGGTGCTATGGAAAACTTCAAGAACTTATAAGATGTCCCTGGCTAGGTCTCCAACCAATAGTGAAAGTGTTGCCTAGACAGAACTTCCCCTATAATCAAATGATTACCCACCTTAAGTGCATACATTCAACAATGACTAGAGGTAGGGATACATGGCTGAGCACTGGACTGAGGCCTTGGTCCAGCTAATAGTGGGGGAGGGGACTCTATGAGCAAGGGGATAGGGACTATGAGAAAAATTCTCACAGTGATGGCTGACTGGAGCTCTAGGGAGCTCAGTGAATCAAAAACAGCCACTTGGGAACCATCAAGAAAAAGAACTAGGCCCTCCAAGGATAGACAATTGTTCACTGACATGGGAAGTATGTGGAGCCTCAAGAGGAGGGTTCAGACTGTTCATCGACTGGCACCTTGGAGCCCAGTCCCTCCAAAGGAACATCTAACCCAGTCTTGCTATTAGGATGAGGAATTCAGATTTGCCTGAAGTGGATACTGAGCTAATGCACCTTGGGACCTCTTGCCCTTTTCTGGCTGAAGGCTGAGTAGGAGGGGTTGGGAGAGGGCAGGGAATTGGAACAAGAGGATTTATGGATTAAAAAAAAAAAAGACTTTCTTCTATAAAAATAAATTAAAAAAATTTTAAAAAACCTAAACATGTACATTTCCAGAAGAACCTATTGGAGACCAATATTTCAGTCAGAGGGGAAAAGAGGCCACCAAGGATGCTTTATGGAGGCTACACTTGAGGTCAACATCCACCAGCTCACTCACTGAAGAGCTATAAGTATCAACTTTGCAGTGCTGTACATCAGCCTATTTTAATGCACCAACGCCATGAAAAGAGGACTGGTGTAAGTATTCCCAAGGCCCACATTCACCTGGAACGTAACAGAGCTGCAACTACGCCCCTGGGTGTGGCTATGCAAACATGGGCCCACCCACTTTCTTAAAGAAACTGCTCACACAAGCCCCTTTCTGGCTCTCTCTTTGGCATCTCTGCCTGCTGTTCTGCTAATAAACTCTAGTGTGGTATTCCCGGTGTTGAGATTCCATTCACGCGGCACATCCAAAAAACCAACAACTGGGATAACTTCAAAGTGGGGCAATGTGTTTAGGCATCAATGTTCAGAAACTGTTTAAAAGGCTGAGTAATTCTGAATGCTCTCAGGTGCAATGAGAACAAATAAGAAGGCAACAATGGATGGTAAGAGGCTAAGAACAAATAATTTAAGATACAGTGATCATGAGTACACTAATATGCAAAGTCAAGGGGCTGTCTATGGATGTAGATCAGTTAGAACTTTTTCCTTACATCAGTAAAGTCATGAGTTAAATCCCAATACCCACACAAAACTGGGGGTATTGGCTTTAGAAGTCCAAGAAGTCTTTAGTTACTAGTGAGTTCCAAGTCAGGCTGGGTTATACGGGGCCTTGTCTAAACAAAACTCAGACAAAAGATACAGAATGAAAAGCATGATTGGATTTTTCATCGGAAAAGTATCTTGAGGGCCTGAAATTCTCATTGCAGAATTTACAATGTAAAAGTGAAGGGAGACCAAAGAGAGTGTCCCACCCCACGTATGAAAATTGTGTCTGTTTTCTCTCTCTGATATTCTGAATTTTTTCCAATATCTGGCTCTGAGTTTTCATTAAATAAAAACTAGAGTTCACATTTCAATAGGGAACAGAATTTAAACTTTAGTTATCTCCCCAGTAATTTCTATATTATACATTGATGCCAGTCTTTCATTTTAACATAGAACTGTCCTATTTATATAGTCTTGATAGCCAGATTGTAAAGCAATATTCTGTAGCTTCTGAAATGGGATTTCAGGAGGATGCCAAAACTTCCATGTTTTTTCTTACATTGGTGCTAGATTTCTGAACTCCAGTCTTCTTGCTTTCATAAAACTCTAGTTATTGCTTTCATAAAATGATACTCATAGCTCTATCATATTAATCTATACTTAGAATTTATTGGTGTAAGTAGAGTTAGTCATATAAATGTTAAAAATTAGACATAGGAGTTAATAAAGACATACTTTGCTTCTAAAAAAAGAAAGAAAGAAAGAAAATTTTTCTTGACAACTTTTGAAAGCACATACTAACAACTTGGGTCTGGGGGGCTCCTGAGTGAACAATCACAGTGGGTCTCATAAAATAACAAAAAAAAACCAGTAAAACTTCATAAATGGTAGGTGGCTGCAGAGAGGGAATGCAATCGAGGTGGAAGAAAATGTGGGACTCATAATTATGAGAATGAAGGGTACACATGTATTAAATTGTCAAGCATCAACCTCAAGGAGAATTAAGATATACCTGAAGCTTTTCTAAAAGCATACTTCATTTCTAACATTGACCATGGCATTTAGCACTTGATTTCTCATAAATGTAAAGTCAGTAAATGGGGTATTATTTTAAAATCCTTGTTAAGTAGGAGCATATACTGTGAATTTTTAGTGATACCTATGGAATTAAAAAATAGAGATGGAAAGAGACAATATTTTTCACTTTTTAAAAGATTTATTTATTTAATATGTATATAGTATACAGAAGAGAACATCAGATGTCATTACAGATGGTTGTGAGCCACCATGTGATTGCTGGAAACTGAACTCAGGACCTGACTGACTCACACTATTCCACAAGCCACCTTAGTGTGCATCCTAAAGAATGACTCTTTCTCCAGGAACTACCTTGAGACCCTTCACACTAAGTAAAGACTCTTGCACAGCTACGTTTCTAATGCTATGCTTTATAATTTCTTGAGCAAAAGCAGTGGCATAATGAAGCTTGGAGGTTCTTTGTCCTATTTAACTTAACTTGATTTGCCTTAGAGTCATTGAAAAGTAATCAGTGAGAAGATTGCCTAGCTCAGTTGTCCTATGGTCATGTTAACTGACAGAGGAGGGCCCTGTCCTTCGGTGGGTAGCTCCATTCTCTGTGTACATGTCCCTTGGTTGTATAAGGAACCTGCATGAGCCATCAAGCAGCTTCTATGTGGCTTTTGCCTCACCTTCTTGCTTGAGTTCCTGTCACTGATGGACTGTGAATTGTAAGCTGAAGTTTTTTTTCAGTCTGTTTTTATCACAGCAACAGAAGTGAAACAGGAGCACTCTGACAGCTTTCTGGGTGGAAACCCACTGACACCATCACCAGACCCCTGCAACATGCCTTCTACCTCAGCCCACCAGGAGGACCTCCAGAGCAGGACCCTGGCCACCTAGGCACCAGGAAGGAAGGGCATGTTCTTGACAGCACAATCAGTGAAGAAATAGTAGACAACAGAGTGTAATGCATCTTTCTCTATAAATTTGTAAAAAAAATATGCAAAGTTAGTTTTCATCATACAAATGGGGATTCTAAAATAAAGTGAGCCATGGAGGGTTGACTAGAGGGATTGGCGAAGCCAGTTTCTTAATTTCTATAGTTTGTTTTAAGGGAAAGGATTTAAGAAAAAAAATCCTTTTATTTTTAAATATGTTTTATTAGCAACATCTTTATATATTTGCCTAAACCAATGGATAATTTGAAATATAATTTTATAGTGATCCAAAGATTTGAAAAGAAAAATCACTGACTAGGAACATGAGCAAACTGTCACGGGACCTGCTGTTCCTGTCTTATTTGTTTCTCCAGATGTAAGTTTCTTTAGCTGTTTGAAGCCCAAGTTTCCCAATAGGATGATAACAGTACTACCAAAAATTTAGTTCTTTTAAAGTTAGAGATTTTGTATATAAAGCCCCGTCCATCTCAAAGTTTTTCTGTTGTTTTGCTTGTTTGAAATTTGGACAAATCCTCACTAGCTAGCCCAGATGGTTTTTGAACTCCTGGTAGCTCTGCTGTCTCTGCCTTCCAAGTCCTGGAGACTATTTTATGTGTAAATCACCTGGGCAGTGCAGAGCATGAGCTCTGAACATCAGGGATGAGAAGCCATACCTGTAGTTACCATAACAGGAAACCCTGCTGCTGGCTGTTGCTACTTTATTCTTACATTGCAGCAGCCCACTTTACTCTCCAGAAGCTGCTCTTTTATGCATAGGAGCTACTGCAGAGTGCTGGAGCCCCAGAGATACAGAGGCATTTTTATTTTTTTACATGTGTTTATCAGCTATGTATATAGCTGTGAAAACTGAGAACCAAAAGAAAAATGTCCTCTAAATGACGGCCTCCCTACGGAGCATGACAAACTTGTGATCAGTAAATACATTATGTTTACACATTTGTATGCTCATGTCAGTTTTGTTACTATTTCAAGCTGACACTTGGGAGTTCTCAGCTTTCTTTTTATTACAGTCACTTCATATATAAAAATATAAAACCCAAAGAAAAAACCAGTATCCCAAGTGGTGTGTGAAGATAGTATTTTGAAACAAGAAAACCTGCAGCCTGTATTCTTTATCAATTTTTTAAAAAAATGCTTCAAAGTAACAAAATTTACTTAAAACTTATTTTTATTCTTTAATGTAAATTCATTTACTCTTTGAAAAATCACTAAAGAAAAGTTATGTCAATCATATACATTGGGGTATTTTAAAATACATTTAAAAAGATTGTAGACAATATTTCTAATTGGCATTTAAACATGCTTTTAAATTTTTAATTATGGGAGAAAAACTTGAAATATAATGAATTATAATTTAAGGTAAGTTATAATCAATTTTTCAATGTATGTTAAATCTTAAGAACTAAAACTGTCTATTCTACCTGGTAAAACAAAGTGAGAGAGTAAAGAGTTTGCCCTGAATCGTTATGACTCAAGTTCAGTCCCAGGTGTGTGTTTCTGGAGGTACCTGCATGGTAGCAGGGTACCAACTTCTCCAAGTTGTCTTTTGACCACCACACAATGAAATCATAAATAGTAAATGTTAAAACATTAATAAAAAGAGAATTTCAGAGAACTGCATGTCTGTTTTTAACAAGAAATTGCTAAACTAATCATGTGGATCCAGAGAACTTGCAGTGTCCTCAGTTTTCAGGATTTCTTAGAGTATGGAGTCAAGACAGTGTGGGAGAAAAGAATGAGGCACAGTATAACAGGAAGTCTAAAACCCATGTGATCAGAAAACTGTCAATTGTGTTAGAAGCATAGCAACAGAAAAACAACCTGAATCAAAATAATTGAATTCAAAGTCCTTGGATGAACTGGCTCAGTCCTTCCAGGGTGGGTCCTCAGAAGGGACAGTATAGTAGGGAGAGATGAAGAGTAAAGATTGAAGAGACAGACTAAAGTCCAGAGTTGTTTCTTGAGAGTTTATGGGTGAAGAATAATAAGCAGCCTATCTTGGGATGTTGAAACAAGAATCAAAACTTGGGGCCCATCCCATTACCAAGCATCTTTGTCAACAGGGACGCAGGTTAACAGGCAGATGTCTGAACTTCAGATATATTGTGGCAGGCATTTGCCTAGCATGCCTATGACCTTACATTTGATCCTGTACTTCAAAAATCAATAGAGTTTTCTAGAGTTTGGCATTGTCTTCCAACGTTTAAATCTTTAAGCTGAAGAGGCAATAGCAAGCCTCCACTGAGGCCAGGTAGGGGACATCATACTTGAAACCTGCTTGAGTTATCTCCCTTACTTACATTTCCCAGTCTACCCATGGATGCCTTTTATTAAGAAGATAGTGGCAGCAACAGGCACCATTCTTTAAGAGAAATAAGTCTCTCAACCACCACTCTTTTAGCCCAGTTGAGAAGTCTTAGTCACTGATAGTTCCCCTAGATTCAGGTGTGTTTGTGATCTCCATCTCTTAGGAGTGACAATAGGGTCAGTGGATAGCTTGGAGTCCATGCTCTCATGATGCTTCAGATTTCAGGACCACAATTTTTCTAAGTGAATTTGATGGGTAACGCTCCAGTCCTGAGTAGCTGCTGGCCACATTCCCTGCTGCACTGACAATTCCTATTTGGTGTGCAAGGCAATAGTGAGAATGTGCTGACACTAAGCTACAAGGCTTAGAAAATGAGAGTCCTGAGAGCTTCCAATTGTCTTGTTTCCATTGTTTCCCACGTGACTGAATCTGTACCAGTATTCTGAAGTTCTGTTACATGAGACAATAAATCCCCCAGCTACTCGCTTTTTTGTACTTAAAATTAAATATCTTCCCAAGTTGAATTGTGTTCAATTTTCATAAAACTTTTTAATTTTAAGCATTCTGTGTATGCTGCTTGTGGCTTTTAGACTGCATTAGCTCATGCAATTCTTATAATCATAAGAATCTTTCCAGAACCTGAAGCAAGAATATAGGAGATAATAATAAAACTGTAAAAGGGTGGCTGTATGTATGCATTTCTAGTGTCTAAGCACTAGTTTCTAGTGTGTTCATAGAGATACTTGGTTATATGTATAACTACACACTTGTATGCATTACATAGAAAAGATATACTGCATAATGCCTTGTGATTAAGAGAACTGATTTTTACTTATATTCCTGGGATAGAATTGTTTCTGGATTTGGATTATCAGTAATGTATTTTTGATATTACTAGACTACTTAAGGTGTCAGCTTTCACATCCATAAATAAGCATAATGACCTACTTAATTCAATGAGTTGCCATTTAGGAAAATAAATGATATGTAAAATTTTTATCATAAATTTTCTCCTGTATTTCAAGAATGTGTATTTAACCAATTATAATTTATAAAGTATGAATTGGATGCCCAGACCCACATGTGCTAATGGGAACAATAACTGGCAAGTTGCAAGGATATCCCAGGCTGTAATGCTCCTGGAATGTATCTTATTTGAAGTTACTATTGCTGTGATAAACACCATGACCAACGCAACTTGGGGAGGAAAGTGTTTATTTAATTTTACAGCTGTAGTTCATAATCCAGGGATGGTAGGCAGAAGCTCAAAGCAGCAACTCAGAGACAAGCACTGAAGCAGAGGCCGTGGAGAAGTGCTGCTTCCTGGTTTGTACCATGTGGCTTCCTTGCAGCCTGGTTCTTTATCCAACTCAAGACCACCTGACCTTGGCTACTACTGGCTACACTGAACTAGATCCCAACACCTAAATTATTGATCAAGACAACACTCTACAAACTTGTGTGCAGACCATTTTTATGGAGGCATTTTCTCAGTTAAGATTTTCCTCCCAGACACATCTATTTTTGTGTCAGGATGAAAAAAACCAACTAGAGAAAGCAAGCTAGAGGACCTGAGTTGAATACCCAAAGCCCACACTGGAAACCAGGGCAAGGTGGGGTGTATTAATCTGCTCTGGTGTAACAGAACCAGCAGATCCATGATGCCCACTCAACAGTCAGGATAGTCTTGTTGGTGAGCTCCAGGCAAGAATGAGACCCTGGCTTCTCAGAAATGACATCTGAGATCAACTACTGGCTTCCCCATGACCCTCTCCCACATGAATACATATGTGCATACAAATTAATAATAACAATAGCAACAATAATTTGTTCTCCAGCTGTGTTCTCATACCATGTGTGTCATGGGTGATGGCTTATACAGCGTTCCATGAATATCACCACTGTGGTCCCCCTGCTGGACAAGCAGCTTCTCTACCAGCATAATGCTTCACTTTTTAAAAGCTAATGTCCTACATTCAAAAATGTATAATCCAAAATAATTGAAATTAAAATTACAAATTCAACTATATTTAATTGCAACTAGAGTAACAATATTAATTTCATGAAATAATAAATATGGCTTTAATATTTAGGCAATATTACAATATGAATTAGTTCCTTCACATTTCACACACATGTGTCTCATGAAAGCTATTTTATATGTATACACAGTTTTATTTTTGGAATATTTTTAATTAAATATACTAATGTTTCTATAGGTAAAAACATATAGCAATACACATGGAGCTATTTATGAAGCCAGCTGTTGGGCTTCAAACACATATACGTATCTATAATGACCCTCCCAAGCCATTATAGGCCAGAAAGGGCAGGTTGTACTTTAGGTCTGCTAGAGGGATCATGTCTGCACAATGAGCCCTGTGTTTCCCTCCCCAATACTCTCAGTTGAAACCAAAACTTTCTCCTGTGGCCAGGAGTTCATGGTGAGAACCTGGGAATTCTTGTTCAAGATGGAAAAGCAGAGGTCTCCGGCCTACTCTGCAGTCATGGCTACATAGCTGAAAAGATGTCTTTTTTTCTTGAGGCTACACACTATCTTGGAAAACTAAAACATTCAGGAAAGAAAGCTAGGATCAGAATCTACTCTTTATCATTTCAAGGTTTACAATTCAGAAATTATTTGAACTAAAATAAATGTTATGAATAGTTCATCATTCAAGAGGAAAAATACAATATCATTTCCATTCCATTTCAGACATATTTCCATCCACAGATACCCATCGATATTGGTAAAATTGTCAAAAACATGTTACAAATATCAGGACAAAACCCAGTTGATATCTACCCTTTAAAGGATGCTTTATTTATTATCAACTCAACTAAACATACTTTAACAAAGTTGTATTAGACTTTCTGATTCTCAAGTGTGGGCAAGATGAAATTGTCAGACTCCATTGCTCTGGAACTTTAAGACAAAGCAAATCCTTTCTTTTCCTAAAAACAGAACCAAAACCGTTATTAGACTTCATTAACAAGCAATGAAGCAAGGTGCTGTGCATTGCCACCATGCGGGATGTCTACATGGTACACTGACTTCTCTCTAATATGCTTATGTGTGTGGTACTCAAAAGGCAGACTAAGTGAAATCATTTGTGCTAGTGTGTGCAGGGGCTGCACATCTGTGTGTGTGTGTGTGTGTGTGTGTGTGTGTGTGTGAGAGAGAGAGAGAGAGAGAGAGAGAGAGAGAGAGAGAGAGAGAGAGAAAAAAAAAAACTTTGAGGTCATAGAAGAGTTTGGGGAAAATTCTCCAATGTCTTTCCACTTTGATATTTGAGAGAAAGTGTCTCTCTGATGTCTGGTTCCCTGTAGGTTGCTAGCCAGTGAGGCATAAAGCATCACCTCCCTCTACTACTCAGAGTTGAGATTACAAGTCTGCAAAATCAGCTTGGCATTTTATCTTAAGTGACTTGTACCAACTGTGTCAGTCATTGAACTTGAATGATTTCTTTTATAACACATTTTCTTTCACTTAGTAATAAATACAAATTCATGTATCTTCAGTTTGTCAATGAATTATTTTCCTTTGCATTCTAAGTAATTTCCAGGTTTTTCTCAAAAATTTATTTTTTTATTTTTATTTTTTTAATTTTTTGTTTGTTTGTTTGATACAGTTATCATCTTTTATTTCTCAAACTCCACAAAAGATCTGAAGCCTGGAACTGAAAACTAAAGCACACAAATCTCTAAAATTAACCACATAATGATGATGATAAGGATTTGACTCCCCAGGCAGCAACATAAAAAGCTGTAAGTAGCAACTTGTTCAAGTATCTCAACAAGATGTATGGTGTGCAAGATGCTGGGATGAGGAGCAACAGGAATATCCCTGGGGCTAACTGACCATTAAGTCAAGCTAAAAATAGAGCTCTAGGTTCAGTGAGAGACCCTGTCTCAAAAATCAAGGTGGAAAGTGATAGAGAAGGATAATCTCAACATCCAACTCTGACCTTCACATGTATAGACTCATGTACCTGTACACACACACACACACACAGAGAGACACACACACATCCACCATCACATCATTCCAAAACAAAAACAAAGAACATGAGGTTAAGGCAAATTTCTGACTGAAATAATCTCAAAATTCAGACCTGCCTTCTCTAAGATACAATGACTTGTACCACTTCCTAGATGGGGATCCAGTGTTTTTTCCCCTGTGAAGTTTTCTATTAATATGCTAATTGTACTTAATGGGTTACATTATGATACCTTTATACACATATATAATGTATTTTCATCAGGTTCACCCTCCTTTCATCCTCTTTTGTCACCCTACTCCTAATAATCTCCTTCCTCTTATCAAAGAGCTCCCCTTCGAACATAAGTAGGGTTCCTTATGTGAGCATGAGAGAGTGGTTATTTAGAAAAGCATTGGCTTCTTCTTTTCCATTTTGTATCCCCTTAATCTCCTTTGGTTCTCTTACTGCTTTGGCTAAAACTTTCAGAACTATATTGAATCAGTAAGGGGGAGAGGATTATTTACTTTAAATTTTTTTTTTAGTATGTGCTAGAAAATGTTTTCCATTTTTTACTTTTTAAAAAATTTTAAAATTTTAAAAAAAATTTAAATTTTAAAATGCTGACTGCAGTTTCCCTGACCTCCTCTCCTTCCAGTTTCCTACCCTCCATTCACTCCTTTTCCATTTTTATTCACAAAAGGATTGGCCTCCCATGAATATCAACCACATATGACATATCAAGTTGTAGGAAGACTAAGTACCACCCTTTGTATTAAGGCTGGATAAGTTAATTCGGTATGAGGATAAGGTCTCAAAAGAGTCAGCCCCTGCCTCTATTGGTAGAGTCTCACAGGAAAACCAAGCTATGCACTGTTATACATAGGAGAAGGTCTAGATTAGTCTCATGAAGATTCCCTCAGCTCATTCTCTTTGATGAGCATAGGTTAGTTGATCCTGTAGGTCTCCTATGATGTCCTTGACTCCTCTGGCTCCTACATTCCTTCCTCCCCATCTTCAGAATAATTCTCCGGGCTCAGCATAATGTTTCACTGAGGGTCTCTGCATCAATTTCACCAGCTGGTGGATGGAGTCTCCCTGATGATTATTGGACTATGCACCAATCTATGAATATGGCAGAATATTGTTAGGCATCATTACACTGACACTTTTTCCCCTCCAATCATGTTTGGTTCTATCCTAGGTCTGGGCCATCCAGCCTTTGCAGGACATGTCAGGGGTGGGCTCACTCTCGTGGCATTGTGGCAAAGGTCTCACTCAGTCTGAACCAGTCTTTTGTTGGCCACTCCCAGAATCTCTGTGTCACTCTTACTCAGAAATATCACATAGGTTGGACAGACTGTAAGTTGAAGGTTATGTGGCAGGGTTGGTGTTCCAAAACATCCATTGATAGTATGCCTGGTCACAGAAGGTAGCCAATTCAGGCTACCTATTCCCTTTTGCTAAGTGTCTTAACTGGGATTATCCTTGTAGACTTCTGGGAGGTTCCTCTGTACCTGACTTTGAAATGACCCTTTCCCTGAGCTCTCTCAGTGCTCTCCCCCAACCCCACCTGACCTTGAATGTGTCTGAACCCCCCTACCCACAGTCCATCTGACCTTGAATGTGTCTGTCCCCACCTACCCACAGTCCCCTGACCTTGAATGTGTCTGTCCCCAACTACCCACAGTTCACCTGAACTTTAATGTGTCTGTCCCCCCCTACCCACAGTCCACCTGACCTTGAATGTGTCTGAACCCCCCTACCC
>PVIH01005287.1:0-48044 GCA_004025045.1 Sigmodon hispidus
CTGGTCCTCCTCCTCCTGGTCCTCTTCCTCCTCCTGGTCCTCCTCCTCCTCCTGGTCCTCCTCCTCCTCCTGGTCCTCCTCTTCCTGGTCCTCTTCCTCCTGGCTTTCTTTCTGCTTCTTCTTCTCCTAGTCCTCCATCTCCTCCTCCTGGTCCTCATTCTTCTGTTCCTCTTCTTTCTGATTCTTCTCCTCCTCCTTCTGTTCACCCTTCTGTTTCTCCTTCTGGTCCTCTTCTTGCTTCATGACCCAGTGAACTTGATTAGTGTTTCTCAAAGGTGCATGGGTAAGAAACTTTTACAGAACTCTGATCGACTTACCCGTGCCTATATCACAGAGTAAATTCTCTCCCTCCCCCATTTGCTGTGGGTTTTTTTTCTTCTTTTTTATTGAGGGGATGGTAATTTTCTCCAAGAATAAACAGGTATTTTTACTGACAAGATAAATTTGCCTTTCAGAAGATTTTCACCTATAAATAAAATAAACTCACCATGATCACATACTGTGGTCTATTGGTATTTTTTCCCTACTTTTCCATCAATTGTACCTTTCACACTACTAAGGATTGTGACAAGTGTGCCTTGCCATTGTTCCTCAGCATGTGTCTGAAAACTGGTCTTCCTATACTGACAAAGTGAAAAAGTGTTCTGACATCATTTGTTGCAACCATTTTGTAAAGGAAAAAATTTCCTTCTAATAAATGTAAATATTCCAAGCCACTTGCATCATTTTGAATTTTAAGATGAGAAAAAATTTTTACACTCTTTTAGGGAGATCTAAATCGATCAAGATGTTTTCAATATATTGTAAGGTTTCTTTCTATCTTACCTTTTTGAATGGCTGCAGCCTGTGTTAGGGAAGCAGTGATCTGCACAGATTTTCCTGGCTCCCACTGCAGGTCTGTTCTGCTTTCCTGTCATGTGCAGAGGCTCAGCAGACCCTGCCTTTCTGTGAGTGTGTCAAGTGTGGAGCATTCCTATCCTGCAGGCAGTGGCTGCCCTTCTGATTCTTACTTCCTTGCCTCCTCCCGCTTCAGCCAGTTCACAGACTGTTAAGAAGAGAGGGTTGTAATATTGCATCATCCTAGGGGATTTATGTGAAAAGGGATTCCCAGACAGAGAGGATGTTCACTGGAACAGATGTGTGTGTGTGTGTGTGTGTGGGGGGGGGTAACTGTTAGTTTTTGTTTACCTGGTTTAGAGGAGGACAGTTTGCACTGCTGGAAATATGCCTAATGACCTAAAGGCAAAGCCAGTGACTGCCTGATTACTGCATTGGGGATGTGACTGAGGTGTCAGTAGTTAATGAGTCAGTGGTGTATGCAGCTCAAGGAGACACTTGCTTAATGACTTTGGGGTCATAGGTTTCAACCACAGCAGTTTGTGTCACAGTGTATGTGTGTCACTGTGAATGTCAAAGTATTTTTCACTGTGTTTGTATGTATGTGTGTGTATTACTATGTGCCCCAGTGTGCACGTATCACAGTGTGTGTTGCATCTGGGAACTGGGATTTAGAAATGCAAGACTGTAGGAATGACTGTCTGTGACCCTCTGTACAGTGTCTGTGCTAGGCTCTTGCTTTCTTGCTAAATTCTGGAATTTGCTCTGTGTTAGGCTGGAGGAGTCAACCTTCTTGCCCAAGTTGTCAGATACCAGCTGGGGGTGCCTGCAACCTTTCTGAAGACAGCACCTCCAGGCCAGTTGTAGCAATAAATCCAGATTCCTGTCCTAGCTCATTATGCCAGGATCACCATGGCCTTTTAATCACAATTGCTGCTCTTGCTTCTGATAGTAGGAAACACACAGTAAGAAGCAACTTTAGGCAGGAAGGGCTTGTTTTGGCTCACAGTTAGAGGGCATAGTCCATAGTGGTGGAAAGGGCACTCCAGCTGTGGTGGCAGGACAAGAGGCCGCTGGTCATCTTGGACCTACAGCAGGCAGGCAGTGAGATGAGAGATGAGTGCTGCTCTCAGTTGGCTTCCTGTTTCCCCTTTTGCTCAGGTTAGGACCATAGCCCATAGGATGCTATCTTCTGTATTCACCATGGGCCTTCTTTCTTTTTTTTAAAAAAAACTTTATTTATTTATTTATTTATTTATTTATTTATTTATTTATTTGCCTTGGTGTTTGCCTGGAACTGGAACTACAGACAGTTGTCAGCTGCCATGTGGGTGCTGGGAATCGAACCCGGGTCCTCTGGAAGAGCAGACGGTGCTCCCAACCACCGAGCCATCTCTCCAGCCCCGGGCCTTCTTTCTTTATCATCCCTGGAAGCATCCTTACAGACACACCCAGGACTGTATCTTCTAGTTGATTTCAATTCAGATGACAATAACTTGACAATGAATATCAGCCACCACATCCGCAATTGCTAACCAGTACATTGTTTGCTCAGACACCAACATCAGCATCCTCTGTCCCTGCCCATATCACTAGGCTCACATACAAATGGCCTTCTCTCCGCTATCCCACTGCAGTCTTACCTGAATCAGGACTAGAGCCACCTGGATTAGCACCTTTGGAAGGGAGGGGAGGTTCAAGATTCAGCATATGGTTAGTGATCCTCAGGGATAGCTGTCATTGGTGGCTCATGGGCAGCTCTGGGATTAGATTAAAGAGATCATCTTGACTGTCCTGAACCCAACCACTGAGCCTTTTTTACTTCCTCCACAGTCAATGGCTAGATGGGTTCTACCCTGGAAAAAACAAAATCAAGGCAGTTTTGGGCAATTGTGGCAAACCCTAGAGGAGCCATGGCTGATTCTGTGTGCCTGCAGCACCCTGCTTCCAGAGTTGGGACAGCCAGAGTATGGAGGCACAGTGCCTTGGAAGGTTATAGCATCCTACCCAGATACTACACTCTCTTTGCTCAGTCCCTCCACCACCATGGAATCTAGAAAGACATGTGAAAGGAAGCCATTCTTATGTGGCTGTGATTTAATTCCCATTTTAGTATATTTAGTTGGACCTTTCACAATTAATGGTGACTTTAGTAGAGCACACACTTTATTATAAGACAAAAGAACATGTTCCTGTTTTCACTGACTTCGCCTGAAGAGGGCCAATGAATGACTTTCCCCTTGGTCACAGAATGCAGCCTTGTTCTTCCCATGTCTCTTGGTGCACTGTGTCACTGTAGGTTTCCAAAATGTGCATGCTTTGTCTTTGAGTTCTCCTTACACAGTTTGGCATCTGACCTGGTTTTCACATTTCTCCCGCCTTTATGTGTTATGTTATTTCATTTTTTTATTTCAAAGAGACTTTAAGATTTGTGATATCAAGGTCTTTCAAGCAGAGCCGTAGGGCCACAAACAGGGAAAAGGTAAAACTTCCAAGGGAAAAATGTATATGTAAAAATTTTATGTTCTCTGTTTCCCACAAACCTGGGGATATATCGTGTTCTCAGAGCGAGGCTATTCTTGTCATGGAATGTAACAACAGTGGAAAGTGAGACCTTCTTCCTGCAAAGTGCATCCCTGCAGCCATCCCAGGGCACAGACAGAAAGGTTTCTCTATAGAGGGTCTAGAGAAAAAAAATCAACATCGATACAAAGCTGTTAGATTTAAAGCATCATTTTGTCTACAAAGCATCGATTTGAGTTCTTATCATAGAAGGTCAACCTCAAACATCAGAGGAACTGAAGAGGGTAGAGGTCCTAGGACATAAAAGGACGGAGAAAGTATTTTTTCCAGTAAGAGTTTAATTTTTTTCTCTCATGACTTTGAAAAAAGTGACTTATTAGGGAAAACATACTATAGACTCTAGAAAGACATTAATTTTTAAAAATCAAAAAGATGAAATCTGTAGTAGTACTTTCTTCTCTTTATCTCTACCAGCACATTCTTTTTGTGATTCAGATCAAGGTTTTTAAAGATTTATTTTATTATCTTTAATATGTGTATATGTGGGTGGGGGTGATATAATGTGTGCACATGAGTGCAGATGCCCACACAGACTGAGGCTTCGGATCCCCTGCAATCAGTTATAAGGGGCTATGAGTTGCCTATTGGCACTGATGGCCTTCTCATCACTTGGGTTCCACGCTGAGAGCAACACTCACTTTTAACTGCTGAACCATCTTTCTAGCCCTGGATCAAGGGCTTTCAACAATGTCTTATCTTCTGACTTTGATTATGATGCTTTCCCTTATTATATCCATTCTTTGAACATGTTATCTGTTCTGTGACCTTTTCTGCTTGAGATTTGGGTCCCCAATGAACTACTGATTGTGCATCCATCCAGGAGGAATTAGTAACACTTCTTTGGGGCTGACAAACTAAACCCTAAACCCATGGTGGACAGGAGAGTAGATGACTTCTCCAGAGGTAATTTTATTTATGGAGACACCTGTCACTCGGCCAGCCAGGAGCAAGTCTGAGATAGTTGCTCTCATGGCCAGGGTATAGTGAAGGGCTTTGCTATTCTGTATGGATCCTTTGATACTTTTATTATACAGAAGCCTGTCTCTGTCACCACAGTAGCTTGCTTTTGGTTAGTTTTGGTTCCATGAGCACTAAAGCTACCGGCATCCCAGTTCCAGGACTTCTCAGGTGGTATGCTCTTTTCACATTGGCTGCATCATGGGTTTTGTTTGTTTTGATTTTTCTTATAAAATCTCTCTCCTCTTGATTGTGACCTTGCTTGCCTGTCACCGTGCTGCACAGGTATCACTTAGGAATAATAGAGATTGTCTCTCAATTTAACAATGTGCTGTGCCAACTTGACCAAGATGTCATTTCAATGATCTGACTTTGTGTAGTTTTTCAAAAGCATGCTTATGATCCAATTATGCATTCATACTTTCAAAAAGCTTTTTTTTTTAAATAGCACCTGTTAGATCTTGTTAGTTTCATTCTGAGGACCACAGCCATTATATATTCCTATGTTATACTATGCCACACTAAGCTTAGCTATGAGACTCCATGTAGCATGGTGAGAACTTGCTACATAGAAATCTTCACTACAGTCTTTACTGTTACCCTGCTCTTTGTGACCACCAAAGGGTAATTCTCAAACATATTCCCAGTGAGATTATAAAGAAGTATAAAAAGAAAATAGAGACTAAACACAGAATGATATGCTATTAGAAAATAGAGGTATCAGTTTGGTAATATACATAAGCTGGTTTTGTTGTTGTTATTTTTTCTTTTGCTGTTCCCATGACAGAATACCTAAGCTGAGGAAATCAAGGGAGGAAGCATTGGTTTGGGTTCAGATGTTTCGGTCCAAGACAGAACAGCATGGTGGGGAGCGGATGGTAGGACAGAGATGCTCCCCTCATGTTCTCCATCAAGAGGGGCTAGGGATAAAATAATACCTTTCAGAGGCACACCACAGTGATTCATTTTCTTCAATTAAGCCCCAATTCCCGAAGCTTCTGCCTTCTCTCAATGATGACTTCAACTTATGAGTCTGCTGAGAGATCAATCTTAGCAGACTAAGTTTTTGTTGATTAGCAGACAACTTTTGATCCGGTCATTTCCCCAGAGCCCCAAGGCTGGCAGCCATACATCCAACACTTTTAGGGGGCAACTCAGATTTATTCCTTAACGATGCTGTGTGTCTCCAACCCTTGACCTGTGAGCTGTGCGCACCTTAGGGGAGTTATAAATGAAACCCAACACAAAAATCACAAATTGAAACTTGATGATACTTTAAAAGATGTGTTTATTTTTATTTTATGCATATGGATGTTTTGCTTATATGTTCTTCTGTGCTCTGTGTGCCTACAGTGCCCTCAGAGGCCAGAAGAGAGGGTAAGATCTTCTAAAGCGGAAGTTACAGATAACTGTGTGCCATCTTGGGGTTGCTTAGAATCTAACCCCAGTCCTCTGGAAGTACAGCCAACACTCTTAACTACTGAGCCATCTCTCTAGACCATCATGCAGTTTTAAAAGGAAACTTTTGTTCATAACTCCATGTGTAGTTCTCACGTGCAAACTTTGTAGGTGACAATTGTCTGTCACAATGCCAAAAAGTTAGATGTGCCTTCCAGCCTAACAGAATAAATCTGAAAATGGACTCACCTTCCTTCTCCTTCCTTTATTTTCTAGGTACAGAGGTAAAACATACAGGGCTGTGGTCAAGATTGTCCGCACATCAGACCAAGTATCAAATTTCTGCCGGCGGATTTGTGCCAAGCTGGAATGCTGTCCTAATTTATTTAGTCCTGTGTTGATTTCTGAAAACTGCCCAGAGAACTGCTCCATTCACACCAAAACCAAATACAGTGAGTGAACGAAGGGAAAGACTCACAACATGCCTGTGCTGTGCTGCACTGCGCTGTGTTGTGTTGTGCTGTGCTGCACTGTGTTGTGTTGTGTTGTGCTGTGCTGCTCTGTTCTACTCTGCACTGCGCTGTGCTGCGCTATGCTTGGTGGTGGTTATTTGTTTTGTTTTTAACTCTGCATAGCTTTTCATGTGAATAACTGGAGAGCTCTTTAAGATCTGCCGTGCAAGTCCACATGTGCTTTAGCCGACATAGGATGGGATGGTTCAAACCAGGGTGGATTGTCATTGGAAGGTCTGGGAACAGAGAAGTAAGACTCTCAGAGGACCAACTGATTCCTCAGCCATGTGGGAGGAAGAGGGACAAGATAAATTGATTATTAGTGATGCTTAAGAACTCTAACTTATTAATTTATTGTCCCTACACCCTGGTTTTTTAATACTACTTTTTTGTTTGGTTGGTTTTCTCTGTGTGTGTGTTGTTGTTTGCTTTGTTTTGTTTCTGAGACACAGGGTCTCTCATTGTGTAACCCAGGCTAGCCTAAAAGTCACTATATAAGCCAGGCTAGCTTCACACTCTCAGAGCTCCTCCTGCCTCTGTTCCCTCGTGCTGGAATTGGTTATAGATATGAGCCTGCATGCTGGCTAATGCCTTTCATCCCACAGTGGGAAATTCTCCAGGCAGTTTTCTTAACACTCCTACTCTGTCGGTTCAACCTTGCCTAGATACTTCCCTTAGCACTGTTTCAGTCACATCACTGGAGAATTCAGAAAGCATCTTTCTTCCTTCGCAGCTGCCGTTGCTTCCCCAGTCCTTTGCGGGACTCTGGGCTGGCCCCACTTTCCCAACCTGCAATGCTTGCCATTGCTAACCTCCATTGTGCTGAGAGACCTCTGCCTTAGGACCGACAGCTTGGCTCATGACTTTGTTTCCTGTTCTGAGAAGTCTCTTCTTCCATTCTGATGGACTTCACCACAGTAGAAGCCTCTACCTGGGGCATCTCAAGCTCTGAAAACTCCTGTCTGCAGCTTCTGACCTTGCTAACTCCCCTTAGTTTTCTCTGGCCCCAGGGCAGTGACAAGGCAGTTTCCAGTCCAGTTTCCAGCCACCTACTATAGTTTAAGGACCTGTACAGCGTGGTCAATGCTCTGTAAACCGCAGCCACCTGTGACATATCAACTTCTTTTTTGGAATCAGTGATATGAGTATGGTCTAGATATTATTCACAGTGTGGCTCTATTCTGTACATAGACACAGACTGACAGACAGACAGACACATACAGATGTACTTGGCAAATTAACCTTTTCCTCCCAATTCCTTTGAAGTCATAGGGTCACCTGTCCTCTCCAGGTCTGGGGTTGTGGCTCAGTGGCCTTTCCACCTGCAAATGTAGTTCCATGGACCATAGCATAGACCCCAGTCTTGCACATGCCAGACAAGCATTCTGCCATTGAACTACATCCCCAGACCTCGGTGTTTTGAGACATGGCGTCTTAGTTTCTTTTCCTTGCTGCTGTGATTGATTAAACACTTTGACACAGCCAACTTAATCAGGAAAGTGTTTCTTTTGGCTCACACTTCCAAGTTACAAGCAGGAATTAGAGAGTGGTGGTCACTATGCACCTGCAATCGGAAATATAGAGCAGGGCTAGTTCTCAGCCTGCTAGCTCACTATGGTACAGTCCAGGATGGATCCCAAGCAGGGAATGGCACCCCATGGCCAGGGAGGGGAGTCTTCCCACTGCAATTAATAAGTCAAGATAACTCCCCACTGCCCTTCTCAGGTGATCAAGGTCTATCAAGTTGATAACCCTAACCATCCCATAGAATGTCCCTTTGTGGGACTGGTCTTGACTGGTCAGTAGACTGGTTTTGAAATTTAAAAAAAAAAATGTGGAGGGTGACAAGATATTCTATCGCTAGGTGTTCACACCTCCCTGGTCATTTCTGCATCACCTTACAGCTGGCCAGAGAAGGGTTTGCTGAGTAGCAGAGTAACTGACTTCACTGAGGACTTCAGTTGCTTTGAGTGTCGATCTTGCAAATACGGTTTTCTGTAGTCCCAGGACACTGGAGAAAGGGTAGGGGACTGACATTGTGACCTGCAAGTGAACTGAAATATAATTCTGGATTTTATTCCACAAAACTTCAAAAGGCTTAAACCCTTCAGTGTGAACATTGCTGTTCTGAGCTACATTTGAAAGTGAGCTGCAGGAGGAGGAAAACCAGAAACAAGACAAGAAACCAGCTGTTAGATAGGCTGTGACTAGGAGGGCAAGGATCTCCCCGTGGGCTATGGTCTACGATGGACCTATCATTGGGTTATACTCAGTAACCATCTTCTTCTCCATAGCCTATTATTATGGAAAAAGAAAGAAGATCATTAAACCCCCAATTGGGGAAAGCAGCATTGAAAGTGGACATCCAAAACCAGCCAGGAGAAGGAAACGCCGGAAATCTGTCTTTGTGCAGAAGAGACGGAGATCTTCTGCTGTGGAACTCCCAGCGGGCTCCGGGGAGGTATGCTGTCCTTAATGGGCTTCCAGCATTGGTGCAGAGGTGTTGGGTTGGTTTTAATTTTGCTGTGTGTGTGTAGAGCGAGGAAGGAACAGGGAGAATGAGAATGCAGAAATGTCTGCTGTGGTCATCTGTGGAGGTTAGAAAATAACTTTTGGGAATCTATGTTCTCCTCCCACTGTGGGATCCCAGGATCAAAGTCAGTTACCAGGTTTGTGAGGCCAACACTTTTGCTTGCCCTGTTTGGTTGTTCTGGGGGATGGAAGAGATCAAGCCCAACCTTGTGAGGCTAGGCAAGCACTCTGCCACTGAGTTACAACCTAACTCTTGCAATTTTGATACAGGTCTCCCTGTGTAGCTCAGATTGGCCTTGAAATCTCTCTCTCTCTCTCTCTCTCTCTCTCTCTCTCTCTCGCGCGCGCGCGCGCGCGCGCGCGCGCGCGCGCGTGTGTGTGTGTGTGTGTGTGTGTGTGTGTGTGTGTGTGTGTGTGTGTGTGTGTGTATAAACATGGGAGGATGAGAGGTCAACTTTTGTCAATCCTGGGGTTTTACTCTTTCCTGGAACTCATCATTTTGGCTAAGCTATTGATCAGCTAGTCCCAGGGATCCACCTGAAGGCCCAGGCTTTCCCCGTGGCTTCTGGGAATCAAATTGAGGTCTCTATGTTTACATGACAAGCGCTTTACCTGTTAAAATCATCTCCTCAGCCCCTGACTTGTTTTACTTTTGAAGAGATGGTCTTAGTAGTCTAGCCTGGCCTCAGATTCACTAACTTTTGCCTCATCTTCCTGAATACTACAATAGACACTTCATACAAGACGCTTCCCCACAGCCCTTTGACTACTGGCTAGGAAAATGCTGTTGTCAGGAGATTCTTCAGTGCCATGGACTCTCTTTCAATGTTTTCAAGGGAAAGCCTTGCTGAGAGCTTTGTATTGGGAAGGGAAGTCATATGCATCAGGGCCTGGGAGTGTGGCTGCTGGTGAGTCACTGTACTATACTCACTCAAGTCCCTGTCACCCACTGAGCATGTCCCTCCCTCTCAGGAAAGTCAGGAGGATGCAGATGTCCTGGAGGATGACACTGCAAGTGAGGAAACTGGTTCTGAGGTCCGAGATGACCAGACAGATACCTCATCAGCAGAGGTGCCCTCTGCCCGACCCCGGAGGGCTGTGACCCTGCGGAGCAGTTCTGAGACTGTGAAGCGCCCTCCAGTGGAGAGGGCACGAAGGGCCCGCCCAGTACCAAACTCTACACCTGCTGATGAAGGAGACAAGGGTCCACCTGCTAGGCTTGAGGAACCAAAGGTAAGCTCAGAGAGTGGAGGGTCCATGGCTCACCTTTAAGAACATAGAGTATAATTCAGGGTGTAGTTCAGGAAAAACTCTTTAAAATATTAGAAATAATCATAGATGCTCTGTCAAAATCCCAAGTTTGAGAACAAAAGAATGATTTTACCTCTTGGTAGAGAGGGTGAAGAATCATCAGAAAGGCGTTTCTAGGATGTTCTCTAACATTCCAAGGCATTAAACAGCATATCTGACACACCTTATGCCTATAGGTAGGGTGTGAACAGTCACAAAGGCCCTTGGCACCATCAAATGAAAGCAAATGGTGACAGTGAGCTGTATTGCATGGGTCTGGCTGTAGTTGTTAGTATCTGTTTGCATTGTAATCAGTGATGCTTCATTAGTGATCAGGCCATAAATTTTCTGAACTAGGTGTTCAAGATTGACAGTCACTATGCCATGGGGTGGGGCAGGTATTAATGTCCATAGGTGTGTTTAGAGGTCAGGGCCAGTCTCAGATGTCTTTTCTTAGGAGCCATCCACTCTTCTCTCTTCTTTTGTTTTTATTATATTTTACTTTGAAACAGTATTTCATGCCTAGAGCTTAGCTGATTAGCCAGCAAGTCCCGAAATCCTCCACTTCCCGGAATCCACATTTCCCAGCATCACCAGGTTTTTGTTTGTAAATGTGTGATCCGGGTACTAAATTTAGGTCCTTAGGCCTACATGGCAAGCATTTGGCTGTTACCTTGCAGCCTTGCTGTAACTTTTACTGCTGCTGTTTTTGAATCTTTGAAGATACCTAGGTCACCGCTGGTGTAGAAGTCACCAGAGACAGGTCACTAAGAAAATCCATAGAGACTGAGCTCTGTGACTGTATGTCCAGTGAGAGACTAAGAAAAGTAGGATTTCTGGTCCCTCGCTGTGGTTAAGGCATACAGGTTATTAGAAAGGCGTAGCTGGTCCTGAAGTGTTCAGTAACAGTCTCCTGTTCCCTTCCATGCAGGAAGCAAAGCAAGAGGAGGAGGAAAGGCTGATTCTTGAGAGCAATCCACTGGAGTGGACAGTCACAGATGTGGTGCGATTTATTAAGCTGACGGACTGCGCACCCTTGGCCAAGATCTTTCAGGAGCAGGTACAGTGGCTGGCTCTACCATCAGTTTATTTTCTGGACTCCATGGCATGTCTCTCTGTATTTGTATGTTTGTGCATAAGTACATGTGTGTTTACGTGTGTACACTTATAAGCATTTGTGTGTGTACATATATGTGTATGTGGCTGTGAAGCCCAGGGGACATCACAGGGTGTCATTCCTCAAACAATGTCACCTTTTTTTTGAGACAGTTTTACTCACTTAGTAGGCTAAGCTGACTTATTAAGGAGCCTTGGAGACCCACTTGTCTCTGTCCCCCAAGTGCTGGGATTACAAGCATGTACCAGGACACCTTGTTTTGTAGGTGTGAGTTCTGGGATCAGGTTCTTATCCTCAGTAGGCAGCTCCTACACTGACTGAGCTGTCTTCCCAGCCCACAGACTGGATCCTAAAGGATTACCTATCTTACCTGGCTTCTCCACGACTTACCAGGCAGGAGTGAAGGCTCAGGTGCCCTCATCTGCGTGCTACACTTGACATCTGAACGTGGGCTCATCCACGGTGCTGAGCAGCTACGTGAGAGTCTCGTTCCTGGTTCATAACTGTCTCACAGGAATGAGGGTTTTCTGACCTAGATGTACCTGGTACTGTCCGGTGAGGCATGAACCTCTAGGCTCCACCCTCATTCACAACTGTAGCTCACTCTCTCTGGAACCAATTTCTATTGCCCCCTTTCTGCAAAAAAAAACTGACCAAAAGCAACTTGGAGAGGCAAGAGTTTAAGGCATTTCGTGAAGGGTTTTTGGGGAAGGAGCTTGAGATGAAACCCTGGATGTGGAAGCTGGTTTGTTTGCCATGTCTAGCTCAGGGAACCTTCTGATTCTCCCCAGGGCTAGCTGCCCAGAAGCAGCGGCATCCCTGTCAGCAGGGCTCTCCTATAACAATAATAAATCAAGAAAATGCCCTGAAGAGTTGCCTATATGTCAGCCTGATGGAACATTTTCTCAATAAGGTTCTGTCTTCCCAAATGACATTAGCTTATGTTAAATTGTCAAAAAACTAACCAGCGCAGCCTCACAGAGTAAATATGTGTTTTAAGGCCTACCTAATATATTGGTCAAATACTATTTTTTCACATAGTAGATTAAGGATATGCCCAGCTAGTCTATTTTTGGATTTAAAAAGCCAATAATTAGGGAAGATACTTTTAAACAGTAAGAGAGAGAGGAAAAAAAGTCTGTTTTCCCAATCACATAAAGAACGTTCTGTCTTTTGGTCCAAGTCAATGCCATAACATGCTGCAAAAAGCAAATTAATTGACACCCTAGCCCCCCACCTCCTGCACCCAGGAGTGTAGTTCTTGATATCCAAGCTTTGCTGCCTTGATATCCATGAGACAAAGTGATGAATCTCATTCATTCTGGAAACTTCTGCAGACTCCAGAGAAGGTCATGTGGAAGGCATGAACAGGAGCCAGACAGGCGGTCCGGCTCTTGGCTTTTTGGCAATCACCGCTCTTCTTCTCTGGGTGCAGACAGGGAGATGCTGACCTAAAGAGAATGATGACCTGTTCCCTTCATAGCAAACAGACAAGACAGAGGAAATGGCAAACAGTGCTGTGCTTAGCTGACATCAGGCTTATTGATAAAATGGAATTTCCATCTTAGAAACAAACACAATGCCATAGTCAGAAAACCCATGTAGAATGCTGTCTGGGGCAGCATGTTCCCAGGCTGGTACTTAGTCACAGTGGTACTGCCAAAAATTGACAAAAACAAACACACAAGCAGAAACCTGCTGTATTTAAGTACATGGCAAATTCTGTCTATATAAGTTTAGATATGCCATCATGTATATGTTAGTCTATGTACATTCAATATATACTGGCCAACAGCTGCCATATGTTTTTATAATGTCCAAAATATGACAATGAAACATGGCATTCATAAATTCCCCTTTTATTTTGGTTTAGGCTCCAATGTCCCATTTTTATCTTAGAAACATCGTTGTGTTGTGAGCAGAACAAAGGATAGATTTTTTTCCCTTCTAGATTCTAAATTAGGTGGGAACTCAGAACACCAGTAGCATGAATGGTTACCAGGTTCCTGTGTTGATGCCTGTGTTGATATTTTTAGTGAGAAGCTGGCCCCGGAAGAAGGGTTAGCTAAAACACTATATGTAAAATCTTCCTTTATGTCACTGCTGAGCCCAGTGTCTGTCCAGCAATATTTCAGAAAGTTCCAAGATAATGAAACATTGCTGGCACATCCCCATTGTAGATTCAGTGTGGGCAAAGGCTTCCTCCACCCACCTTCTCTGACATCAGCTAAAAGCTTTGTCCTTGATTTAGACGTCAGGTGGGCTTTAATGGATGAGTCTTGTTCCCAATTAATTTTGCATTTCACATTAGGGATTTTCAACCGTTAAAAAAAAAGTGTTGCCTGCTGTGCTGTCTAAAGTGTGTGGACACTTGAGTCCTTTCTGGCCCATTAGACTTTTAATGACTTATTTTTACTAATTTGTTCTATCATCATTTTGCCCAAATGACAATGCTTTGATTGGGTAAGGCTTCTGGCATTTTCTGAGTTGTCAGATGAACTAGGTGACTGCAGATTACTCACTAGCCTGTACGGGAGATCACACAGTGTACAGAATGATAATAGCTGTATGCATGCATGCCTAGGGATGTTAGGAATTCAGAGATAGTTCTAATCACCAGGAGTGAATGCAGACATTACACATTCCCCATTACCAGCATACATACCTTTTATTTCTGAAACGTTGTGGCAGTTTCTTAGTAAAATCTATTCTGTATAATTTTATGCTGCAAATCTGAACATTATACAGTGGAAGTTCAGGCATCTGTAATGTGTTTTTAAACACACATCCCTGAATAGCATGGTCTATGTGCTCATTCATTGCCAATCAGTCTGCTCGCAAGAGAAGCAGACTGCCTGAGTGAGCTGTTAATGAAAATTTTTAAATTTTAAAGAATGGTTGACAGATTTAGTTGTCTTCGAGGAATTTCTTCTTCTTTTCCTTCTTCTTTATTTCCATTGGCCCACATTTGTCCATTTCCATCCCAATTTATAGGAAAGGAGTTTAACTTTTTTCAGTCCATGGTCATGTGGGTCTGTTTCTTCTGAGATTCTGTGGCAGTGTCCCCATGGAGTGCCAGGGCAAAGCAGAACCACATGCTTAATGGGAATAGGAAGGCAAACAAAGGAAGGAGCAAGGGTCCCAGGCAAGCCCACAGTGACCTATCCAGTGCATCTACCTAAGTCAGGTCATGGTCCTCAGGATCCAGTCACTAATGTCCATCAGCTTTAGCACATTAGCATTTAGAAGGGACCCTTTAGATTCATGATCCACAACCCAGACAGCTCCATTAAAGAACTGTCATATCCTATTCAGAACTCTATCCAAGTAAGTATCAGTTTTCCATGTCCTACGTGTAACTTTCATGTTGTATATCATGTAATATCTCATTCCTTCAAAATGTTCTGTAATTCTGGTGAGTGTGCTTAATTTTCATGTTGTATTTGTTATCTGTGTCTATCTCCTTAAAACTTAATATCCCATTACTGACTTTGTTAAGTATAATAACTGATCTGCCAGCACTTATGAATGATACAGGAGCATATTTATAAAAATTCAATCAACTGTGAGTCTGGCATGTAACCTACATAATCCATGAGGGGAAAAAAACGAAACTTCTTCCAAACTGAACCAAAGATTTTTTCTGAAACACTTGGTACAGGGTAATTCCCTACTCACTCTTCTATGCTTTACAATGGCATATCTGTGTCCCCCTTGTCCTTCTCTTTCCTGTCCTGTATGAGATGCAGCAGGCATTGACTGTATGGAATCCACAGCAGGAGCAAGTCCAATATAAGGGTTAGCTTAGGGTTAGTCTTTTCACAGGAGTGACAGCAGATGGTTCAACTGCCAAACCTAGCTGGTTCTGGCAGGTAGCATGGGCATTAGAGGCCTGGTTGTATACTGAGTAATATGATTGTCTCAAAATCATGAATTCCATGAGTCATATTTCTATCATTTAGGGAGGATGGGAAATGAATAAAGCAATCATGGACCCGTCAGGTGGCTCGGATATGGACAGACTGCATTTTAAGCACATTCCACTTTAGATATGAGGCCTAATTTTGGGTGAATTTTTCCCAGATAAAAAGAAAGGTGAAGGACCATTAATTAATCAGATTGTTTATCCTTGATTCTTTCCTTTTCATACATCTTCTTGTATAGAGGTTTTTGTTCAGCTTAATCCTAGATGTTCAAAGGCTGCTTCTGTGGAATTCAGGTAAACCAACTCCAAGTGAGTTTCAAAGTGGTGGCCTCTGTCCGCTTCTTTTCCGGGTTGCCACACTTGGCTTCCACACCAGGCAGTATGCACTCTTTCCGACACTCCAACCCACGACTTCAAACTAAGACCTACTATAAACCTGAGGCCACCTCTGCTGCTGGCAGAGTAGGAGAGGAGAGAGAGATGTTCTCAGAGGAAGTCTAGGAGCAGGAGAAGTGGCCATGTTCTGGGGCCAGGACAGGAAGTGCATATGATCTGAAAAGGTCAGAAAATGACATTTCAAGGTCCTTGACATTATTTCTAAATGGTCTCATCTAGCCTGCATGGCGTCTGTTAGGTCTGCCATTCTCCTTAATGCTGTGACCCCAGGCGGGCCTTTCCCACCACATTTCACAGCGAGCTGTGGAACCCTGCCCTGGAGAGAGGATGCAAAGGGCACAGGATTCCTTTGAACAATTAGGCTGACTTCCCAGTATCTCCTGTGTAAGGTCACTGTAAAATCACTTTCTGAAGTGTTTCCATCTCATGACTTTTATTTATTTTATATGTGTATGTATGTGCTCATGTGTCCGTGCATACATGTGCACGTTTGTATGGCAGCCAAAGGTCAACATCTGATATTTTCTGCAAATGTTCTTTACTTTATTTTTTAAAATTTATTTTAAGTGTCTTTCTGTCTGTCTCTCTGTCTGTCTCTCTGTCTCTATCTCTGTCTCTCTCTGTGTTTGTGTTTGTGTGTGTGTGTGTGTGTAAGTTTGGAGCTAGTGTTTGAACTAGCTGTGAATCATCAGCAAGAGCAACAAGTGCTTTTAACTACTGAGCCATCTCTCCAGATTCTTCACCTTATTTACTTACTTACTTATTTGTTTGTTTGTTTATTTGTTGGGACAAGGTCTTTCACTAAATTTCCAACTCTGAGTTGGAGGCAGACTGACTAGCTAGTACCCCGCAGAGATCTTACCATATATCTCCTCCTTCCTAGTGCTCAGGGTACGATCGTGCACAGCTATATCTAGCTCTCACAGAGATGCTGTGGATCTCAACTCTGGTCCTCATGTTTGTATGAATACTTTATTAATGAGCCAGCTCCAGACTAGGTTTTCTTTTAAAGCACTCACAGCCAATAGCTGGAATACATAAATTGAAAAATGTACACATACATGCCAAGCATTTAGCTCATATTCCCCTCATGGTTTGCTGACAGAATTCTATACACCTACAACTAAGAACTGTCAATTCTATTACCTTTATACTTTAATAAATTAAAAAGAGCTAAAAGGCAAAGCAAGATCAGTGGGGACCATCAGGCAGACAGAACCTTCTCATTATTTCCACCTTTTATTTTAAGCCCCACTTTATAGAATGCTCTCATTTCTGTAGTTAAAACACGTTTTTTGAATTGCTGGTTTGTTGTGTCATGGGCATACATCTGCTTTAGTAAAGATGTTGAGTGCCCTCAAGCACAATTTATTCTATAATTTCTTTTTATTAACTTTGTTATGATGGTTTCATGCCTGTATATAATGTATTGTGATTTATCTGTCTCCCCTCTGAACCTTTCTTATACCTCCCTCCCCTCACCCCATCCCTAACCCTCCCACCCCCACCCCTCTATCAACTTCTTACTCTACTTTCTGCTCCCTTTCTCCAAAGCAAAACTTTTGGGTGTGTAGTCATTTCCAGGGCTACCCATGTGACCATTAGTTTTGAACTATCCGTAGGAGCCTGGTGGGGTCATCAGTGGGAACATGGTTAAACAGTGAGAGGTAGGGCCATCCTAAGGCTTTCTAACATCCATGCCTGACTGTTGAGGGGCCAGTTGTTATGCAGAGCCCGTGCAGGTATCCACAGCTGCTGTGAGCTCACAATTGCAATGGCTGAAGGTCTGTCCCCTGTCCTCTGCCACAGCATTCCCTGAACCATAGATAGAATAGTATAAAATCCCTGTTTGGGACTGAGCTCGCCTCTGTGCTTATTCTTAGCATCCTGAACAGCCATGAGTCTCTGCATTCACCACTCTTCACTGAAAAGAATGGCTTCTCCAGTTAAAGCTGGGAGTGTCATTTGTCTATGGGTAGAAACATACATTTAAAAGGCAGCTCGACAGTGTCAATTTACCCAAACAACAGTAATCAGCTCCTAGTTTCCAACACATGATTAAGAACTTACATTCTATTAAAATTCTACACATTGGGAACTCCATTTGTGAGAAAGATGAGAATACTCATGGATGTTCTATCAGTGCCTAAACGGTTTCCCCAGTATCTTAGTATTTGCCCTCCATATCCTCACCCTTCAGCCTGCCAGCCATTAGGGGGAATAGTCAGGTGTCTTCATTGCACCTCCTTGGGCGAATATAATACATCATAGGGGGGTAAGAACTTTTGTGGAAAATATTTTTTCCAAAACTAGAGTGGATTACTAACAGGAGGATGTGGGATGGGAAAGAAGAGGCCTAGAAATGATGTCAACACAGTACTTCCATATGGAATTCTCAAAAAAAACTAAAATTAGAGACAATTCTGTATATGTCTTTATAGTCGATCATATACAAAATAACTTCTCTCTCTCTTGGAATTTAGGGTAACTACCTTGTGAAAAATACTGATACCAGTGTTGGAGGAAAATCCAACGTCCCAAAGCTTATGTCAGCAAGCTGCAGTCCTAAGCATGTCTCACCTTTAGGTCTTGGGTCTGGTTTTTGAAATTAATTCTTCTGAGGTAAAGAGCAGAGTGAAGAGTCTCTAATCATATTGATGGCTTTAATGAATCAGCCTGCAGTGAGAGCTTTGTGCAGCTCTTAGTTCCCATTCTGTGTCCCAGGGATGAAAGATCAGCTTCTGTGTAGGATTCAGGCAAGCAGGTTCTTGGGGAGAGCTTCTTGTTCTCTGTCCAGTCCACTCCATGTCACCCAGCTTGTAATTCACACTGTGAGGAACACATTTCTCCACTTTCCAACAACGGCCTCAGAACCGACTCCCCTTGTAAACATAGGGTTGATTTGAGGTAGTGAACACAAACGTAATTTGGAGATGCCCAGAATAGAGAAAGATGGTGGTGTCATTGCCATATGAGGTTATAGTTTAAGCAAAGAAATTGTAAAAGAGATAACATTGAATTGGGTTATAGAAGAGATGCCAGTTATACTAGCCTGGGAAACCTTCACCAACTGAACAAAAAAATTCATAAAGTTGGATAGGGAGGTGGGTGTCCTTGTAGATTGGTGAGAGTGAAGTAAGGTTGGCACTGAGGTTCCTGGAGCAGGCAGGGACTGCAGGGTTGGAAAGGACCCTGGGAGCAAAGACGTGGCAGGTGTAGCTGACACTAAATGACAGCAGATAATGAAACAATTTCCTGAAAGCAACAGATTATATCCTCCACTCAAATCTGGAAAGTCATGGAGCAGTTCTTTACCATGTAATCTTGAAGACTAACTCTATTTATTCATACCCGTGTTAAACATTTATTTATTCATAGAATATTTGTGTGTTGCTTGTGTTCTGGATACTGTACCCAGGGTAAAATCAAGTACATGCTTTTCCAAAGATGCTTTTTAGGGTATTTGATTAGCATATGACATTGACTTGGGTTCTATTTGAATATAGCTTAGTCACATTATTTCACCAGAAATAAATAGTGGTTTAGGGCATGGTACATGTACCACTAGTGTTATAGACTGGCATTTTTTATCACTGTGTGGCAATGGAAAATTTTAAGTGGGCCAGGTAGATATAGTCCACATGTCACTGTGTGTCTGTCTCTGTTTGTGAGTGTGTCTATCTGTCTATACACATACACACACACACATACACACACACACACACGTGTGTACATATGTCTTTCTTTGGAAAAATCATGCTACATGTAGTTGACATTTTCATTTTTAGTCTCTTATCACCTGCCCTGTGATATCACACCTTACAAAGCAGAAAGAAAACTTTTATGGTAATTAGACTAGCTTAGGACTTGGCCTAGAAGGAAGAAGTTATTGCCCCAGAATGGGGTACTGAGCCTCCTCCTACCTGTTCCATTGCTTGTCTCCACAGGCAGAGGCTTAGGAATTCCAAAGGAGCTAAAATATCCTTCGCAAAAATTCTTTTGCTGTGCCAATGACCTGAGCTTGTATCCTCAAAACCCACAAAAAAAAAACCCAGAGAAAATAGTGTACATGTGTCTGTAATCCTAGCACAGTCCTGTGAGGAGTTGAGAGACAGACAGAATTCCAAGCTAGCTAGCCTGGCCGAAATACCCTGTCTCAGACATGGTAGCGAGTGAGGGTCAAGACCCAAGTCTTTCTCTGACTTGCATCTGTATCCTTGTTCTCTACCCTCCTCTCTCTCTCTCTCTCTCTCTCCCCCTCTCTCCCTCCCAGCCCCTCTCTCTCACACACACCCTATCCACTATCCTACCCGTCTAACATGGTTTTATCTCCTGGCAGGATATCGATGGACAGGCCCTCCTCCTGCTGACCCTACCGACAGTGCAGGAGTGCCTGGAGCTGAAGCTGGGACCTGCTATCAAGTTATGCCATCAGATCGAGAGAGTTAAAGTGGCTTTCTATGCCCAGTATGCCAACTAACTCAGCCTTCTTGAGGTGGTGCCTGGTTCTGATGATGCTGTGTTTGCAAAGGGTTTTAGGACTGAGATCTTGGTTTTCTGCGCTTTGTGAAATGGTACCTTCATTGAGGATATCCAAAAAGCCAGGAGCCCAAGACCTCCTTCATACACCAGCCTGTTAGAAAGTTCTATGTTTCTAAAGCACACAAAGACCACAGCAGCAGTTTCTGAGACTTTAGTGAAAGTTTAGAGAATGTCCCCAGCTCTGGACTTGCCTCCTGATCTCCCACCCAAGCTAGGCCTATTTCTATAAGCCAGGTTTTCTTACACTGAGGTCCAGGTTCTTGGAAAACTGAGATGGACTGAGTGGTTTCGAGTCACCTGCTGTCCCTGTTTACTTCACTGACAACACCTTTTTCCAACACAAGTGTGGGCTTTGGTTTAGGATGCTGAAATAAAATGATGTGCTAAGCTCTGTCCTCTATCAGGGGGCCTTGTCACCAGTATGGCTGCTTACAGTAGACAGCTATTGTAGAAGCAGAGCCTAGAACACTGGCAGTGGCAGGCACTCTCCATTGCCTCCTGCAGAACCATAGCTTCAATGTTCTATGATCACTGTGACCAGCCAGGAGGAGGGCAGCTTAGGGAAATATCAAATTTTGTGTTTAATAAAAAGCTTTCAGAGGGCAAGTATGGGAAGAGATTTGGGGAAGCATTTTGTGAACTAGTTGTATCCGCTTAGACATGCTACACAGCTAGTCACTGCACACAAGCCCTTCTGAACTTCTCTTCTGCTATTCCAGCTTGCCACACAGGAAGCAAGCATGGGCAAGCAGAAACGTGTAGCATACTATAGCAGAGGGAATACTGGATCTGGACCCGCTTGTTTCCATCCTACCTTTGCCGATGACCAACTTCATGTCCCTAGGTCACTCCCCACCACTCTGGACTCAGGCTTCCATTGAAGGAAACGTTAGGACACTCTGTTTGAGGCATTGGGTTTCTCCCCCAGCCTTCTCTTAATTCTTGCCAGAGAAGAGTCCAGATGGACCAAAATGAGAAAAAGAATAGGACCATGGAATTTAACCTTTCAGTTCCTACATTTCACTCTTTTTGAGGTTGCTCATGAAATTTAACTAAGTCATTTATAGACTAGTCAGTGATTAGAAAATCTGGCTTATCTTTTCTACCCAGCACCGAATGCATGATTTATCATGAGTGGTTCAACATGTGCTTGCAACCCCAAAGGGACTAAGGTACATTATGACATAGAGGTCACCTCCTTGCAAGGAAACCAAACTTTTACTCTGTGTAGGAGTGGTTGTTTATTCTGGGAATTTAACTTCACACCTACATGGATTTTATTGTTTTGCTTTGTGATTTTTTTTTTATGTTTTGTCATAATTATGTTGATCTTTTCTCTTTGACTAGAGTCTCAACTGTCCCAAAGCATGGTATGACATGCTGATAGCTGCTTGTATTTTGGCAACATTTTAAGGCGTGCTGATCTGTCAGGCTCAGGGAACTGTGTTGCTTATGCTAATCAGTCTCAACATTGTGCAATGGTTGCTGATGGAACCAGAAATCAAATTAACTGAGCTTGAGACTCTTCCCTAAAGCTGATTTTTCATTGCCAAGCTACAGACTTTGGTGAATGGGTATGCCTAGGGACAATTGATGTTGGATTGTGTCCTTTGTGGTGCTGTACGATGCTCCATGCTGATACCTCCATGGTTGACTTGCAGTTGAATTTTTCTCTTCTAAGCTATGTGGTAAACCACCCTCAGTTGCCTTGCCTCTCAGCCCTATGCTTCTGGCCATAAATGCTCAATCTATTGGTTGGAAAGGGTATCTATTACAAGATGATGTGGCATCTCTCCTGTGCTGACTTCTTGGTCCTTCACTTTGGCCTTCTCAAGATGAGCTATTTCTTTTGTATCTGAAACCAGGATACAGCTGTGTCATTACTAACACATGCTATGATATGCTTTGATATCAAATGTCACTTTCTCAGTGTCATTTTCAGTAATGACACCAAGGAGCAGGTGTTGCTTCAGAACATGGAGATTTTTCTAGAGGTCTGCTGAGCCTCCAGAGAGAGCCAGAAAAATATTACAGAAGCCCTTCTACCAAATGTCCCCACCTGTCCTCATCCTAAAGCCCTGCTGTTTAACACCGGTTTCTCTTGATACAGTATTATTCCCTTCGGCCTCACTCTTAGTCTTCAACTCCCAAGGAAGAGTAGTCAGTAATCATGCCACAGAGTTCCCAGCCAGGGGCCACACTCATCACAGTGGTTGTCAATGTGCAGTCATCCAAGCCCTCTAGTGGACTTGGGAAGTATTTGAGAATGGGGGATGTTTCTCTCTGAGAGGTGCCAGTGTCCTCCAGAGCTTTGGTCCATAATGGTGTGCTCATCATGTAGGCAGCATTTTTTTTTTAAGCAGATTGTAAAATGGGTTTTGTTTCTCTTACCTCTCCCCTATTTCTTTCTTAAACATGAGGCTGATTCCCAGGAAGCAATTTGCTCTATATCCCCATTACTATGGCAGAAAAAGAAATGGATCTTATACACATTCTCCAAATACTACCACTGCCTTACACTAAAAATATTCTACTCTAAATTCTGTCAAATGATGCCCTGCCCCATTCCTTCCTGGTTGGTATCGTTTTATTTCTCTGATAATCTTCTGGGACCTGAGTACTTTTCCTCATGTACCCACACCCGGGGTACATTACACCATTCATGGCCTCCTATAACCAGCCAAGCAGATATCTACGGTCTGTGTCGTGCAATCAAGGAATGAAAACGCCACCTCAACTGAAGTAATGACAGCCTATGATCATTTATCACCGCTCTAAAGTTTAGGAAGTTTGTTTTAGCCCTTGACTTCCTGACTGCATTTGTACTGTATTGTAAAAAGTATCCTGTCCACAGAATAAAACATACCCCAAGCAAAGCAGAGCATACTGGCATTTCACATCTTTGCTATTTAGCCATGGTGTCCTTTCCTGCAGCATCTAACCTGGAGCTCTCAGAATGGGTCTGTCACTTTTAAAATCAGATGCCTTTGATCAGAGTTTGACTCACAGAGAGTATTTGAGCTCCATAGCTATTTAAGTCCCTAGACATTATTTGATCATATTCAAAAGTTCATTTCCTGTGTTTGCTTTCATTTGGTCCTCAATAAATTAAAATGATGCACACTTTAATACTGCCACATCTGCCCTTTGCTGCCATCTTTACAGGGCTCCTTTTGATCAGCCTTTTGAAAGATAGGTACCTCCAAATCTGTCTCAGAATTTTGAGTGTTCTATGAAACAAATTCTGGGCTTGTCTTCTTACACCAAACACCCTGTCCTGAAAGTTGTCCCTTAGTGTTGAAAACACTCGAAGTTTCCATACTTATTTTGTATGACATCCATTTATATTTATTTCTGTATATAAAAATAGAACAGAACAGTAGTAGGATCTTTGTTGTGGTTTGACATTGCTGCTTTTGGGTTAGGATAGTGAATCTAGGCTCCAGTTCCTCTCTATTCTGTCTTTGGAGAGCTGTGATTGAGTGTGCAATTATTTGGAAGGAGAAATGTAAATTAAGATGTCTGTAGTGTTTATGGAGGAAGTCTCTGGGGACATCTGTTTGTGTCTCTTTGGTGCAATAACTAAATAGTGAGGAGAAGCCGAAGTGGCAAGCATACCATCTAGTGATGCTCTTCCTTGCTCATGGTTCCTTTCTGTTCCCAAATTTTCTGAAAATTACTCTCTTTAACTGGGTTAACTTATAAATTTGCTTAATTCTCATAGCTTTTAAAACTAGGGTGGTTTAGAGGGATCCAAAACATGCTATTACAAAATAAAACTGTGGTATTTGTGACCCATTTAATTTACTGAAAAATCATAATTGCTGTCCTGCTGGTCTCCCCGAATTTTATTTTTAAAAAGCCTTTGTGGTTTCAATGATAAATAATGATTCAGTTTCCTGAACTATAGACTTTCTTGTTCTGTTTTCTTTCAATGGCTAGGACTCAGCACCACTGGGGGATGTGGGTCATGTTACAGAACCAAGGTAGTGTAGTGCTTTGGGCAGAAGGAAGAGTCTAGAACACTATTTTGCTAAAAAATTACTTCATGATGAAAACTGATGGGAAGGGTTTTTTTTTGAATAATAGAAAGGTAAACATCGTACCTATCATTCAGAATGCAAGCTCACATGATCTGTGTAAGCAGTCACTAATGGTGGGAGTCCTTTATCTTCTACATTCCTCTTTGAAAAAATCATATGGAAATTTGGTTTATATCTTAGTATGTTTTGGCACATACAAGAAAAAAATTATTGTTTTTACTTTTGAAATTTAAAGGACAAAGGGCATGCTCTCTCAGTTTGTTGTCAGATTGTATTCTGTATATATGTTTCCATGTACATAAGTGAAAATATATATCAGAGTTATATTTTAATTTTTATTCTAAATAAAAAAACCCTTTTTACTTGAAAACACAGTAAGCCACATTGTTAATAAAGTACAAATAAATTCTATGATGGTGTTTGTGTTTATGTGTCAAAGGTTATTGAATATATGTTTGGGGCTTGTGTTAGGTTCTCTTTTGAAGTCTCTTTTGTTTTTACATTTTATTATAGCATCTACTATAAGTTAAGTTGATGAGAGCCATAGCTCTCAAAGTCATATCATTTTTATGGTATTTTACTCAAGCAACATGTATCTAGTCTAGTTTCATTTTTGTTGCTTTGATAAAATACTAACCAAAAGCAACTTAGTGGAAGAAATTACTTTTTGGCTCATACTCCCACATCACAGTTCATCATTAGGGGAAATCTAGGCAGGAATGAAGGAAGAAACCGACAAGCAGAAATGAATAAACAGTGCTCACCTGTTTATTCATAGGCTCACACTTATCTAGCTCCCTTATACAGCCCAGGGCCACCTCCTTCGATCTGGGGAGGACAGTGCTTGTCTGGTGATCATGGTGACTGGACTTGCATATTTAGAACTCAGGTAACAATACTTGTAGTAATGCCTCATGCTTGTCATCCTAGCTCTGTGGAGGGAGAGACATCGATCCCCAGGGCTCAGGACCAATGACTCTAGGCTGACTGGTGAACTTCAGTTCAATGAAAAACCCTGCCTCAGAGAAGGTGGACTTCCTGAGGATGAGCCCAAAGATCGCCTCCTGACCTTCACTCAAGTGCATGCATGTGCAGACACACATTAACACGCACACACATGCACATAAAAATAGTATTGTTTATTTTTATATCATTCCTGCCCTTCCCAATTTCAACCATCTTTCATTTTCTAGGATTGTCTGATACTTTGGAAGATAGATGGCTTTATTTCTATAGGAGCCCTAATTTAATAACCATATCTGTACATTTTATGACAGATATCACAAGTCAGTCTTGAGTATCCATGCAAGAAGATAAAAGCAGCCTGTTGCTATAATACCTCACCCCTGCAATTTCTCTAGAAGAGAATCAATCCCCCTTTGTCTGTCATTGTAACTTCCATCACCCAGGGAGGAGAAGAAGGTAAAAGAAGGTTAGACCCTGGGCAATGGGATGGGGAAAGAAGTCATTTCTCCTTCAATCCAGTCTCAAGTAACTCACTTCGCTTCAAATTACCTTTTGGTTCTGCTGACATTCAAAATCTGCATATATAATTTTGTGTTCCTTTAATTATGGATGCCTTTAAAAAATAAATTGATAACACACGTTTTTACTTTGAAGTCCAAACTGCCTTCAGTCTTGAAATCCTTCTGCCTCAGCCTTCCTCATGCTGAGATTATAAGTATGTGCCACCATGCTTGGCTCATATAAGGTTGTTTTTGTCTTTTTGTTTATGACTATTACTTAAATACGAATCTTTGACAGCAAAAGCAGAGCCTTTAAACACAATAAGAAACATTGTTTCCTCAATATACCAGCAGCAGACAGAAGATTGTACAGCTGAACAAATAAAACCAACATATTTCTATTTATACACCAGTACCCTTGAAAAGAGAAGTTTAAACACTGAGAAGTAAAATCTGAACACTTCCATATCTCTAAATGGAATAAATCAAAGCAAAAAATTTTTTATATTGCCAAGAGAATCCTATTTTTAACTGTTTCCCTTCTAGTTAGCCAGACTATATACAACCTTCAGGTTGCTGGAAGCTATTTCTGTTTTGTTCTGAGGCTTGCACAACATTTTGAGTCTATAAGAAATCACAGTACTTACTAGAGCTTCATAGGATGTATTTTTTAAATGCTGATTGTGTAAACATGATCTTGGGTGGTTCAGTGTGACTACTAGTAAGGTAAAAGTACTACCTGAACTACAGAGTTGTTGGAATTATTTCATGAAGACATGTTTATGACATTGGTTCAAACATGGGTTATAGCACATCTCTATTGAATGTAGTTCATTTGTTATGTCAAAGTTTTGTTTCATTTGTAGATGATATACCCAAATGATATATCGTGGTAATAAATAAAAGGAAGTTTTGCTTTTTTATCCTGAGGACAGCTCACTATATTATGGCCACCACTGTTGTGCTTTCACACTTAACCTTATGATTTGTTCTGTGTTGGGTGAGTCCAGCTAGAACTCCAAGCAATAGTGGAGAGGGTGCCTTTCCCTATAATCATATGAATGACCATTCTAGTTGCCATTATAGAACGTTCATCCAGCAACTGATAGAGGCAGATGCAGAGATCCATAACTAAACACAAGGCTGAGCTATTATTGGTCCAGCTGAAGAGAGGAAGGAGAGACTACATGAGCAGAGGGTTTGGGATCATGATGGGGAGACCCATGGAGTAGGCAGTCCTGTGCTGTTGGGAGCTAAAAGACCCTGAAATAACAGCTGACAAACCTTCTTAGAATGGATCTGGACTCTGAATGTAGATGACAGTTGAAAGGCATGGGCAGTTTCTGGAGCCTTTTGCTCTGCATGGGCAGAGTCAATCCCTGGGGTCTCCAAACTGGCTTCTTGAAGCCCATGCATAGAGGGAAAACACCTTTCTCAGCCTTGATACTTGGGGGAGGAACTTGGTCCTACCTCAACTGGATATTGCCAGATGAAATTGACTTACCTTGGAATTCCTTGCCTTTTCTGGGGAGTGAATGGGGCTGGGGTGGGGAGAGGCTGGGGGAGGACTGGGAGAATGGGGGGAGAAGCAGCAGTAGGGGGTATGGAAATAAATTATTATAAACAGCAACAAAAGAAATATCTGCACCAAGTGAGGCTGTTCAGACAAACCAGTTTTGAACACTTGGGGACTGGTTTTTCAAAAGGGATGTGGGAGAGTATGTAAAGTTGGGTTAGAAACACCCTGGGACTCTCAAGGGTAGCTCAATGGACCCTTCCACTGGGTGCTTGAAGGATAAGACAAATGTGGATGTCAAGCCCATGAAAATCAAGGGGACAAAGCCTCTCAGAAATTGAGCTAATGGCCCTTTGTGTCATATTCTGGCCTAGAATTTGCTGGATCTTGCTAGTGTCCTGAAAGTTTAAGTATGATTTAAAGGTAATTGAGTGGAGGAAAAAGAAAAAGAAATGGTAACAGGTGAGAGAATATAAAGCTAATAGTTTAAACTGCTATGGGTCTTGGAGATTTTGTGTGGTGGTCAGATTCATAAAAATGTAACTGATAATAAAAGAAAAGATTTAGTCTGTGTTAAAATTGGCTTCCTTACTGTGAAGTTTTAATATAAACAAATATATATCAAAACCACATACATAAATATTAGGCACACATATATAATTAAGTATGCATATATGTATGTTATGTATATATGTAAGTAAATATGTATGTGTATATGTACAAGTGTATCAGGGATCATAGGTGTATGTGTATATGGGTACATTTGTGATGTGTGTGTGTGTATAACGTATGATGGTATGCTGAGAGAGAATTCAACACAAAAGATAGATAATATTGAGTAGGGGAAAGCATACAAATATTGCACATTTCACTGGCTTCAAATGCTTAGTCTATCACTTTCCAGTTATATAACACAAAACCTCAGTTTTTTATAAAAAGTAAAAAATTATGCACCATTACATAGTCAACAGGATTAGACATGAGATAAATTGCTGTGTGATTCTTAGCCCAGAGTATGTGCTGCTGATTTCCACCTTTGTGTATCATCAACTCCTGAGTCCCTGATTACCTATTGCAATATCCTGGCCACTTTGGCATGGCTGCATTTGTACCCATTTTATAGCTACCACCAACTAGATGGAAAGACCTAAATAAGACAAAAATGCCAGAGTGTCTTCTCAGTATTAATGCTGAAGTTAGAAGCTCGAAATTAGTGTTACAGTAGTGATGTCATACAGTTAGGACTGGAGCAACACCATACAGTTCAGAGACATAGTCTTAGCATCTGGATTTGCCACAGTATTTGATGGCATCATGCCAGTTGGAACTGATTTATAAAATTCAGTAAACAGCATCAAGACAGAGGCAGTAGGTGACCCCACCAATATTTAGAGACATGTTACATGACTAAAGATTTTAGAAGTCTAGTGGATTGTTTCAAAAGCTCTCATCTAAAGGATAAATTGTGCTTTCTACATTTTGCTTAAATCTAAGGTATAATACATAGCAGGCCTCAGACTTGTAACAGAGCCTAGGATCGTCTTGAACCTCTGGAGAGCCGAGGTTACAATATATGTGGTAATACCCAAATGATGAGCTTTCAGTGCTATCCTGAAGATTAATTCCTAATATTCATTATCTTCTTTCATATGATGGTTGGTGAACACCTTAAAACCTTGGACTTCCCAGTGGATGTCAGTTAAAAATCATGAGAGTTTTGCTCTATCCCAATTACAGAGATATTGGTCATAGTGGGATCATCCATGGATTTCTTTATATTTTCTCAGCACCAACTTATGTTTTCTGGATAGATACAGATACTACTATACTTCATGTCCCAACACTCCCAACTTTCATGGCCTCCTACAAGGTTATTGTCAACTCCATGGTAACAACCACAAACCACGCTGGCATTCAGAGCCTATGTACCTGACCAATGAAGCTTTAGTTCCATATGACATAAGAATATTTTAAGTGACAGAACTAGGAAATATTTAAGGAGTAACACCATAACTTTCATCAATGGCATATAAATTGTATTAACATCCTCCATATGAATGCTCTGCACAGTTTGTCAAGAAACAGCTCCCTAGCTTCAGCCCTCTGTTAGAACTGTGCCCAACCTTGCAATGCACCATTTTCATTTAATTTCCAGCCTTCTGTGCCTAACTTTTAAGCTTGAAATTCCTTTCTACCCTCAGTTTAGAAGCTTTTCCTTGAGGCCTCTTTTCTAGGAAATTCAAGCAAAATGTAGGCATTTAAAAGCAGCTGTTACCATAACCATGAAATGTGCAAGCAATAATGGAATCTTCTGGCTGGCACTCAGCAGACCAGGAAGCTCACCAGCCTTCTGTAATCGGGATATTCATAATACAAGTCTTTTCAGAATTAAGACCTGGGTGAGAGGTGAACGATTCTAAAGCACTCTTTCTGATTATTAAAGTAGTATGTTTATATAATAGAACATTTGGAAGGCAAAGGTGTTATTAAGTTGCCCATTATCTCATTATGTTCAATTATAATTTCATCATGTTTGCATTTATATTTAGAACATAATATTGAAATTAAGCTCTGTATACCATTTGAAAGATTTTCACTGGTATTCTGCAATCACCTTCCATGAGGTGGCATTAATATTTTTAAGTATTAGCACTTTTGTTTTTAATGTGCTTTATTTTTATCAATTCACTTCACTCTTTGTCAGTCTCATGTGGATGTGTAATACACCCTATGACCTCACCCTCTCCATGTCTCATCTCCCTCCCATCTCTGACAAGTTGCTCCTTTCTACTACATATGGGAGTTTTCATTTTATTTTGCGACGCACTTACTTTAGCAAGGCCACTTGCATGACACTGGATAGCACTTTTTTTAAATGGTTAAATAAGCCTATGAATAATCCATCATGATATAGCAAATGTACAGGTGTAGCCTACCTGGCTTCTAAAGATACTGACATTTTGCTGTGTTTGCTTCAGATTTATGTATTTTTATCTCATAAAGTCAAACTCCCTATATCTCCCCCACCCTATCTGTCTTGCTTGTATTTTAGAGATAACAACTATTCTGATTTTGGTGTTACAAATTTCTAAGCAGGTTTTTTACATCATTGTATCTCAATGTAAACCTTATAATGGATCCTACTTATGTGGGTCTTCAAAGTACTATTAGTGTTACTTCATTCTGTGGCTTATGTATTATGCTGTGATTTGCTTCTTTAGTTCAGTATTGCATATATGTTTTTATACATATCTTTAATTCATGTATTTGTTTTCAGTACTCTATAAGTTCCAAAGACTATGTATCATGACTTGTGCATTTATTCCATTGGTAGACCTTTCTCAGTTGTGTGCAGTTTTATTGATGGTGCCCTGAAAATTGTCTGGGCATATTTTTCTTACAAGTAGCAGTGTTTGGCAGAACAGAATTAATGGCCCCTGGGGGAAGGGCAGTCACATTCCTACATGGTGTAGGTGCTGGTAAGGTACCTTTGCTGGTCACTCCCACTGCGTGCACATGCATGTAACTCTGATTAAATTTAGTAGATCACAGATTTTTATTTTAAGACATGAAAATGGGAGAGGGACTTGTGGGGAAAGAAGAAAGGGTTTGGTGTGGGGAGTGAGAGCATAATAGAGAGAAAATGATAAAAGCACATTTATCCATGTGAATACATACATTAAAGAAAAGCTACCACATACTGACCAAGCTGGAGTAGGAACTGCTCATACACCAGCGGCAAAAGCCCAGAGTAAAACCAGCAGGTCACATCTGGTAATGTGGATGAGTACTCAGTCCAGAGCCCGCAGTCTTAGATCCACAGACTCTTCAAGCCTTGCCACAATGGCATGAATGAGTTTTCCTTCTTGAACAGTATCCATTGCCTTGGTACATTCACAGTGTCATGCACCCTTCACGACATATATGTGGCAAAGGACCAACTCTACCTTTCCCAAAGACCTTAGCATGGACATCAACTGCCTCTCTTCTTTTCCTTTGTTTTTCTCATTTTGGTGAATTACTGAAAGATGGTGGCTGTCTAAAACTCAGGTTTTTATAGTTGGAGAAATCTGCCCTTAATCCTGGGTTAAAGCTCTGACCCTGGGTCCTTATCCCAGCTCTTCTGAAGCACTTGCCACCACAGAACCAGGCTAATGCTTTCAACTCCAGATCGCTGCACATTGTGAAAGACTTTGGGAATAAAATCATTTTTGCAAAGCAGTTGCATCAAGGCTGTTCTGTGGTATTCAGCCAAAGGAAGTGCTTCTGTCTGGGCTACAGGGGTGCTTCCCAGCCCCACTCCTGAAAGCACCATTTTGTCCCTCATATCATTTCTGGTCTGCAAGACATTTCTCTCCTCTCCTTTTTTCCGCCTAATATGTTCTTACTGATTTCATTTGTTGGTCTTGTGTGTTTAGATAATGGAGATATGTCCAAGTTTGAACATGTGAAATCATCTTCCTTAAAAGTCCATCCATGTTGCCAAGCAGCAGGAGGCACTAGGGTTTGTTCCGGGAACGACACTAACTCTTGTGATATTTCAGCTATTTAAAAATGAGTTGTTTAAGCCCAGATGAACATTTATATTGGCACAGGGTCCATTTCAGTTACAATTCCCCCAAATACTCAGCTGACATTTCGAAATGTCTCTTCCACATAGCAAAACTTCCCCTTAAAAAATAAAATTGGTTTGAAAATAAAATTTTGCATACTGACTTCTTTGCATTCTTGTAAATTCCAGGGTCTGAGAGAGGAATCTTGAATGGAATAAATGTGGGAACAAATCTTACTTTCTTCTGTGTAATTTACAAACAAGCCAATATTTTCACAACTTGAATGAATTGATCTAGTTTCTTCAAAGTAATGATGGGATGAATGCAGGTATATAGACCACTTATCAACTGGACCCATTTGAAACAGGCAACCTTAATGTGTGAATGGCCTGACTTCACTTAGATGCACCCACTTTGGCCCTAATAGTCCCATGTAGTTCATTACCATACACTAAAATGAAATAAAAAATGTTTTATAAACATTTAATATACATTGTGATGCCAACTTGTATCATAATAAACTTAAGCAGCATTTATTCATAGGATAAGATTATTTGTATCTGACAAATGAGGTACGTTTTTGTACCTCATGAGTGGGGGTCCCTAGGCTAACCACATTAGGAGAAACAACATATTTGTTTGTTTCTGCTAAAAACTGCAGCTGTGAAGAAGGGACCTGGCAAATAGGATGGAAAAATACCTGTCAAGAGACCCTTGTGATTACAGAGGGACAGACATCTCTCTGAGCACCATGACCCTGTGTTGTTTGAGGTGGACTGGGACTCAGGTGGTTTTAGACAGTGAAGATTCCAGGTTCAGCGTGGAGTGGGAGGTGAGCAAGTTCCAGCCACTGGGCCTCGAGGGGACCTCATCCCAGAGGCCAGAGCCTCGGTCTCGGATTTGACCTCATGGACAGGCCTGCCCTGGACCAAGGCTGACAGAAGCCTTCCCCAGCAATTCCAGGTGTCACATCACAGACTCCCAGGTCCTACCTTCAAGACATTTTGCATTATCACAGAGGAACAGAAGTCTCTCTGAACAGCATGACCCTGTGGTGTCCAAGGCAGAGTGGGAGTCAGGCAGCTTCAGACAGCAAAGATCCCGGGACCTCACCAGAGCAAGGTATCATGCAGATTCCATGTCCAGAGCAGACAAGAGGCACACAACCCCTGTAGCCACAACGGACTAAGATTCCACTAAGATCTGACTAAGAGTGAACCAAGGGAGCACTGGGCAGACATCAGTGCAAGAATACATATAATAATATAAAGAACAACAAGGCACCACCAGAAGAACCTGATGCCTCTACAACATCAAGACCTAAACAGAGCAATGAAGAGGAAACAGAAGGAAACAACAATACTAACACCCTTATGAAGATTGTAGAAGTCCGAAAAGAGGATATAAAAAAGACCCTTAAAGAAACAGAAGAAAAAACAAATAAAAAAGTTGGAAGAGATAAACAAATCCTTTAAAGAAAACCAAGAAAGAGAATTCCAACAAATGAAAGAATCCTTCCAGGACTAAAAATTGGAATAGAAACAATAAAGAAGGCACAAATTGAAGCAAAGGATGAAATAGAGAATCTGAAGAAACAATCTGGGACTACAAATAGAAGCATAAGCAACAGAATCAAAGAGTTGGAAGAGAGAATCTCACAAGTGGAAGACTCAATAGCAGAAATAGATACCTCAGTCAAAGAAAACTCTAAAACCAAAATGACCATAACACAAAATGTTCAAGAAATTTGGGACACCATGAAAAGGCCTAATCTGAGAATAATTGGAATAGAAGGAGAAGAATACCATCTCAAAGGCACAGATAACATATTCAATAAAATCATAGAAGAAAACTTTCCAAATCTAAAGATGGAAATGCCTATAAAGATACAAAAAGCCTACAGAACACCAATTAGATATGACCAAGAAAAGGCCTAATCTGAGAATAATTGGAAAAGAAAAAGGAGAAGAATACCATCTCAAAGGCACAGATAACATATTCAATAAAATCATAGAAGAAAACTTTCCAAATCTAAAGAAGGAAATGCCTATAAAGATACAAGAAGCTTACAGAACACCAATTAGATATGACCCCCAGGAAAAAGTCAGTGTGTCACATAATAATTAGGCCACAAAACATACAGAACAAAGAAAAAATGTTAAGAGCTGCAACAAGGGCCAACTTTCTTATAAAGACAGACACATCAGAATAGCACCTGACTATTCAATGGAAACAATGAAAGTAAGAAGATCCTGGTCAGAAGTTATACAGACACTAAAAGAGCATGGCTGCCAACCCAGACTACTATATCCAGCAAAACTATTAATTGCCATAGGTGAAGTAAGCAAGGTATTTCACAACAAAGACAAGATGAAACAATACCTATCCACAAATCCAGCACTACAGAAAGCACTTGAGGGAAAATCCAACCTATCCAACTCAGATACATCCATGAAACCACAAACAATTGATAATCCCACAAGAGAAAAACTCTAAGAAAGAAAATACAAACTATCACCAAAAATAACAGGAAGTAACAATCAGTGGTCATTAGTATCTCTTAACATCAATGGACTTAATTCACCTATAAAAAGACACACCCTAACTGGATGGATTCAAAAACAAAAGCCAACCTTCTGCTGCATACAAGAAACATACCTGAACTCCAAAGATAGACATGGGCTTAGAGTAAAGGGATGAGAAAAAGACTTTTCAATCAAATGGCCCCGAGAAACAAGCTGGTGTTGCTATTCTAATACCCAAAAAAGTAGTCTTCAGACTAAAATCAATCAAAAGAGACCAGGACGTACATTATTTATTTGTCTAAGGAAAAAAACGATCAAAATGAGATCTCAATCCTGAATACTTGTGCCCCTAATATAAGGGCATATTCATATGTAAAAGAAACACTACTAAAGCTCAAATCCCACATCACCTCTTACACCATAATAGTGAGAGACTTCAATATTCCACTTTAACCCTTGGATAGGTTAACCAGACAAAAACTCAACAAAGAAATAAGGGGTCTAACAGATCTTATGATGCAAATGGATTTAGTAGATATTTACAGAAGCTTCCATCCAAACACAAAGGAATATACATATTTCTCAGCACTCTATGGAACTTTCTCTAAAATTGACCACATACTTGATCACAAGGCAAATATAAATAGATACAAAAAAATGGAAATGACCTTTTGTATCATCATGTCAGACCAACATGACCTAACATTAGAATTCAACAACAACAAAAAATCACAGGAATCTTACAAACTCATGGAAACTGATCATCTCTACATTGAACCACCTCTGGGTGAGGGATGAAGTTAAAAAAGAAATCAAAGACTTTCTAGAAATTAATGAAAATGAATCCACAACATACCCAAACTTATGGGATACAATGAAAGCAGTGTTAAGAGGAAAATTCATAACACTACACACACACACACATATATATCTATATCTATACCTATCTATATATCTATCTATCTCTCTCTATATATATATATATATAAAATAAAAAACAAGAGAAAGCTCACACAAGAGATCTAACAACTCAACTGAAGGCTTTAGAACAAATAGAAGCAAACTCATCTAGAAGGAGCAGATGGGAGGAAATAATCAAACTTAGGGCTGAAATCAGTACAATAGAAACAAAGAGAACAATATGAAAAAAATCAATGAATCAAAAAGTTGATTCTTTGAGAAAGTCAACAAGATAGACAAACCCTTATCTAAACTAACCAAAAGACACAAAGAGAGAGTATTCAAATTAGTAGCATCAGAAATGAAAAGGGAGACATAACAACAGACCCCCAGGAAATTCAGAAAATTATCATGTCATACTTTGAAAATCTATACTCTACTAAAATGGAAAACCTAAAAGAAATGGACAGCTTTCTGGATAGGTACCACTTACCAATATGAAATCAAGAACAGATTAAAGACCTAAACAGACCTAAAACCCTAAAGGAAATTGAAACTGTTATTACAAGTTTCCCAAATTAAAAAAAAAAGCCAAGATCCAAATGGTTTTACTGCAGAATTCTACCAGATATTCAAAGAAAAATACTAATACTCAACAAACTGTTCCTCACAGTGGAAACTGAAGGAATCCTGCCAAACTCTTTTTATGAGGCCACAATCACCCTGATACCCAAGCCACTCAAAGATGCAACAAACAAAGAGAATTACAGACAAATCTCCCTCATGAACATTGATTCAAAAATATTCAACAAAACCTGGCAAACCGATTACAACATATTAAAAAAAGTTATCCATTACAATCAGGTAGGCTTTATCCCAGAAATGCAGGGATGGTTCAACATACAAAACACTATAAATGTCATCCATCATATAAACAAACTGAAGGAAAAAAACACATGATCATCTCCTTAGATGCTGAAAAAGCCTTTGACTAATCCCACACTCCTTTACGATAAAAGTCTTGGAGAGATCAGGAATACAGGGAAAATTCCTAAGTATAATAAAGGCAATTTACAAGAAGCCAACAGCCAGCATCACACTAAGTGGAAAGAAACTCAAAGCAATCCCACTAAAATCAGGAACTAGACAAGGCTGTCCCCTCTCCCCTTATCTATTCAATATGGTTGTCAACATTTTAGCCAAAGCAATAACAGAATAAAAGGAGATTAAGGGGGTACAAACTGGAAAAGAAGAAGTGAAACTATCTTTATTTGCAGATGATATGATTGTATACATAAGTGACCCACAAGATTCTACCAGGAAACTTCTAGAGCTGATAAGCTCCTTCAGCAATGTAGCAGGATGCAAGATTAACTCAAAAAAATCAGTAAAAACATTCTTTCATTGAAAGTTGGGTTAGTGTTAGTGTTAGTGTTAGGGTTAGGTTTAAAGTGATGTAAAACACATGCACTCGCGTGCGCGCACACACACATACACACACACACACACACACACACACACACACACACACACACACAAACCCAAAACAAAATAAAACTCCTGGTTTGTCTGTAGAAGGATTACTTGACAGAAATTTGTGATTTTATAGTGCATCCGTGGGCATTAGCTGTGATCTCCTGTGCTTTCTTTATCTGTAGCTGAGCCTAACCTGGCTTGAGAAGCTTTAGATTTTATTTTTTATGTTTCATATATTTTAGAGAAAGGAAAAGTTTTATTTCTGATTGTTTTTTTTTGTTATCCATTCTAAATATTTTGCTTTTCTATATAATATTTTATATTGATTTTCAAAAAGCAATTAGAAATAAAAGAAAAAAAGAGACCGTTGCCATAAAAGCAAAATCGGGCAGTAGGGTGTCTCAAATGTGCACATGATATGCATATATGTACCTTTACTGGCATAATAAAATAGTAGAATGGAGACATTGACTTAGATAACAAACAAGACTGAATATACTTGTGCTATGAATTGAAAACTTCTTGTGAAACAATAAAACTCTTCCAAACTCATTGTTCTGGAGGTTGCTTTGTGCCTTAGTGATGTCTCTTGCTACTCTATTGAAATATCTAACAATATTTTTAAATGACATCTTATTTTGATACTTCAAACAGTTTTATTGTACCTACAGACATTAAGGCAAAATAGAGTATGGAAATAATCAAGCGTGTATATAGAAGACATGTATATGGATGCTAACTGAAGCATTGTTGAAAATTGAAAAAATATTTAAATAAATAACAGTATAAATCTATGGTGAAACCCTGCAACTATTAACAAGGGTTAGCTTTTCTTTATTAACGTTAGCTACATTGGTGGGATATTGCTGTGGAGAAAAAGGTGTTGAGTATCATATAGTTGTATTACAATATCATTGCTTTTGTATGAGAAACTAATGTATAATATGCATATACATTGCATATTGATATTTGTACTCAAAAGCCTACAAACTTAAAAAAGTCACATTTACTGTTGAATTCAAGTTATGATTATCATTTATAGTCTGCCTTGCTATAAAATGTATTTGTATTTTTAAAATTTTTGTTAGTAATAAATAACAATTGGTGTGTGTGTGTGTGTGTGTGTGTGTGTGTGTGTGTGTGTATACACCCATGTGCACACACCGAAGCAAATAGAGGTAATTCCAGGTATTGTTTCTCAGAAACTGACTCCTTTGAATTTTTAGGCAGGATCTCACTGGCTTGGAACTGGTTAGGTTGGTGGCCAGGAAACCTTGGGGATCCATTGCATGAGATTACAAGTGTGCACTGCCACATCCATACTTTTACGTGGGTTCTGAGAATCAAATTTACATTCTCTTGCTTACTTTTCAAGCGCTTTACCAATTAAGGTATCTCCAGCTTCCATTGTATTTTTGGAGGCTACAGAAGGAACTAGTCAGTCCTTAACATGCATCTATGTTCATCATTTTTCCATTCTTTGGCTACGGCAGGGAAAAGGCTCTTTGTGTATTAGGAGCCAGCCATCTGTTTTGGCATCAGTCACCTTATTAAGCCCGAGCTAGCCATTGTATGGTCTTTCTTCCCCTCTTTCTATTTACAATGACTCTTACATGGAACCTGAAGACCTATGAGAACCAGTTCTGTTTGTCATCAAATCTTTGAACTCACAATCCTATGTTGGAGAATGCCAAGCTACATTCAGTTACATGTTCTCACTACTCTTTTATAGCCATAATGAGACCTCAACAAACTGCTTGGCTTCCTCTCCAAGGTCACACACATAGCTTGGTTCCATCCCCAGCAATTGTGTGTTTAATAAACAGTTAACAGAACATTTAAAGCAACATTGTTTAAAGCTTGAGAAGTGTGGAGGAACATGAAGCAAGCATTGCAGAGCAAATGGTCAGATGGTTGGAATCTTTCTGGACTTAGCAGCAGCAGTGAAAGTGGAGGAGAGGAGGTGGCAAGTGTGAACTGCGCCAGGACGTCTTCTGAAAGACTTCAATCCCAGGTCCTGTCTGGATCTCATTTTGTATTCTAAAACCACAAGGGCAAGCGAGTAAGATTTCACAGAAGCGTTCTGGGCAGTGAACAGGTTGTTAAGGGCAACAGCTCATTGTTTGAGCTATTCTTTCAGGTCATTCTGTTTCAGGTAGTAAGTGAAGTCGTGTTTGGCAAATAGGCAATACAAGCACTGCTTTACATAAATCATTAAATCAAGCAATATCTAAAAGTTCATATTCTCTACCTTATTCCACTTCAAGATAAAATTGCTTTTTTTTTCCTTAGAAATCTTAGGATTCTGTCTGTCTGGATGAGGTGGGGGAGTCTACCTTCTTACCTCTTGACCTACTAAGGTGTGGTGGTTAATATTGATTGGATCTGGAATCAGCTAAGAGACACCCTCTGGATCCAACATAAAGACATTCCAAGGAGGGATTAATTAAGGAAGGATCCTCTATCAGAGTGGGCGATGTTTTCCACCCCAAGGCAGCTCAGATATGATGAGGTCTGAAGGAAAGCCAGTCTTCATTTACATTCTCAACTTTGCTTGATAAATGTGTCTGTTCTGATGTCACTGCTGCCACCACCATCCTTCACTGACATAGGAACTCGGCTTCTGTGCTCTTTCAATATGAACTTAAGGCCAGCAGCTGTCCAGATTGGAAATGTTGGGACATTCAGTATTGTAGATTGGGCATTTACTGGGCTCTCGACTTCTCCAGCATGTGGATAACCCTTGATAAACAACCCATTCCTTCTCTAATACATCCCCTTTCTTTAATACACACACACACACACACACACACACACACACACACACACATACACACACACACACACACACACACACGTACTCACTGACTATTTTTCCCAGAGAACCTTGCTGGGCTCATGCATATTGGTACCTGCTTACAGTGGATCCCAGCCCCTCACATACAATTCTTCTTCAATAAACAGATATGTTGACACTGAATATTTTTAGCCAGGATTTGTTGTCATTTGAAGCATCAACTTCTATGCAGTCTCAAATCCTCACTCTGGAGAATGTCACTCTAGCCAAATCACACTAGCAAATGAGTCCCCACACACCACTTGGAACATGATACTCTTTTATGTCATTTAATACTGATGAGAAACAATCCTGGGAAGCAGAGTAATCCTTTTATGGAGAGTGAGCCTGTAGGAAAGAGGCCAAAGTGAGTGTTTTTGTGGGTCCCTTGATAACATGGTCACTGAGCAATAATAGGTGTTTACAAAAAAAAAATCAGATATGGTCAGATTTGCATATGGAGCAAGACAGAAAAAGAAATTGTGGTAATCAGTGACACAATAAAACCTGGAGTGACAAAGAAATCTCAACACAAGCTCGGGGTGTGGCAAGTCCATGTCATCATTGCATATCAGCACCCGTCCAACCTCAGGGAAATACGGTAAGAAGGTGTTCTGATAAAGTGCCCAGATGTCACCAAATATTTACCTCTGCCTGGCTTTGCCTGTTCAAATGGCCATAGCTGAACTTCTCTTCCCAGTCTCCATTTCCCCCTCCTTTGCTTTGTTTTCTTTTTTCTTCCTAGAACTTATAACTTAATACTATAAATTATACTAGTTTATGTGACTTACTTCTGTCCCCCCTCCCCAAGTAGAATTTCCTCATGTGTAGCTCAGCTTCTTCCCTCCCTCCTTCCCTCCCTTCCCCCATCCTCCACTCCCTTTCTCTCTTTTCTTCTTTCCCCCTTTTCTGCGGACAGGACATAGCATCCAGTACCAGGCCAGTGATAACTGAACTGAGTTCTCATTGTGTGTTAACATCTTGAATCTTCAAAGCAGTCATTTGAGACAGGTACCAATTCTCCTTCAGTTAGAAGACACCCAAGGACCCAGCAATACCACTTCTGGGTGTATACCCTAAAGACACACATTTGCACTCCAAAGGCATTAGCTCAACTATGTTCATAGCAGCATTATTCGTAATAACAAGAACCTGGAAACAACCTAGATGCCCCTCAACTGAAGAATGGATTAACAAACTGTGGCACATCTACACAATGGAGTACTATTCAGCAGTAAGAAAAAATGATATCCTAAAATTTGCAGGCAAATGGATGGATTATGGATTTGGACAATATCCTCCTAAGCAAAGTATCACAAACCCAGAAAGATAAGAAGGGGATGTACTCACTCATTAGTGGACTTTAAACAAAAAAGCAAAAAGCAAAGCATGTCCAAGTTGCAAACCACATCCACTGAACAGCTTGGGATCTGAAACACCTTGGACTTTACACCTTAGATCCCACTCCCTCTAGAGGAACCCCTGACTCAGTCTTGATGTTGGGGTGAGGAAACTGGATCTACCAGGAGTGGATGCTGAACTAAGCCATATTGGGACCTTGGGACCTTGGGACCTCCTTCCCTTGCTGGGGAGGAGATAAAGAGATGTGGAGAAGAGAGAGTAACCTGAGGGGGTGGGAGGGGGAAGGGACCTTGAACAAGGATATACACAGATAGAAAATGTGACTTCATTCATAATAAAAAGAAGTGAAGACAAAGGAGAGGACAGTAACCTCATTTGATTGTGCTCAGACAGACAAAGTGGAAAAGAAACAGGATTTGAACTCAAGTCCAGATTTTTTAGTATAGAAATATTTTTCCTTTATTTTCTGACTTATTAACTATGCTGGGAGACATAAACTAAAGCTAACACAACCTATTTCTAGTCTAAGAAATTGTCACTCACATCTACTTAGTACTCTAAAAAAAAAAACCCACTTCATAAGAAAGTAATTTATTCATTCTATGTCAACATATCTCTTTCCAGCAAGAGCCGATGAAAAAGAAGGTGGACGCCACATGAACCTGCTCTCACAGAACTGGTGTTACATGCCAGATTCTTAGTCTGACTTTTAATGACATCTTCTAGGCAAGACTACAACTTTATGAAATGTGTTCTGTGCCTGTAACTGTAACCAGAATACTCAGGCACTGATATTGTACCATGGCAACAAGAAACCAAAGACAAGACAGTATTTTTTAAAAAGCAGGCCAAGGCCACAGGTTTTATTCCCCACAACTAAAAATTGAAGACAAATAAACATAAGCAACAGTAAAATTTTCCCAGAACAGAAAAAGGATAGCAGCAACAAACAGCTCAGCCCATAAATGGAAGGCAGCCGATTTAGATGAAAATACTCTTTGCCCATCAACCATGCAAAAATACGAAGCCAGACAGATTTTAAAATTTCAAGGAAAATTTGCCTCATAAAATATTTATTTTTTACTCAGAAAAGTATTTATTTCTTTTCACGTGTCTGAATACTTTGCTTATGTGTATGCTTGTACATCAAGTGTGTGCCTGATGCCCAGATGCCAGAAAACGGCAAATCACCTGGGACTGGAGTTACAGCGTCTTACGAACTGCCATGTGGGTGCTGGGAATTAAATTCAGGCCCTCTGAAGAAGCAACTAACACTGTTCACTGCTGAGTCATCCCCACAGCTTTTGTTTTAATGATAACATCCTCAGCACCTCTACCAAAAAATGTTGGGATTCGGATTCAATAAATGCAGACTGTGTGCCCTCTGAGAGTATTTAAGGAGAGATGGGGGCCGAGGCTGGAAATGACCTACATAATATTCTGGAGGTCAGGGGCTCTATGTGATCAGGAGACAGTGAAAGCATCCTGGCTGAAGGGTGGTCTCTTTGGAAACAGGAGATTTTGAATCCAGCTCTTTGTTCTAATGACCCATCTCAGACTTAAGGCCTCCTGGATTTGCCATCTCACTCTAATTTAAAACATGGAGGATTATCTCATTTAATTCTTCAGCAGCCCTTCGAGGAATTCTCTATTATTTCCACTTTCAGATGAGTAAACTGCCATAGAGAAGATAAATAAATAGTTCTAATATCAGCTAAAAACGGGCAGACTAGAGGCTTCTGTCTAACTCCAAATTTCACTGTAGCTGGCCTCTCTGATTTATTGCCTCTTCAAATATGTTTATAAAGGCTGTGTTGCTAACAAACCAATCATTCTGAAATTTCTGAATGTCTATTAGAGTCACTATGATTGGCTTCATGCGTTAATTCCTTGGTACAGTTTTGATCACACGGAAATTGCTCAGTAACAACAGTAACAGGTAAAAAAAGTAAAATGTACAAAAGATCTATCAACTTTTGTATCTGTGTTGTCTGTAAAGAGAGATGCTCAAAACAAATGCATCCTCCAATCAACAAACCAGCAGCTGAGAGTATTTCATAAAGGAGTATTTATAGCCCAGGTCCGAAGAGGCACTCGGTGAATACTTACTGATAGGATGGAATCAAACAGACTTTCAGGAGTGACATGACCTGAGAGCTAATTGGAAACCTTATTGAGTCAAAGCAGAATTTAGTGGTCTGATGTAAGAGCAGTAGACTGTTATTAGAACCTTTCTGGTCCTGGGGCCAGGAGGAGGCTGACGAGAATACTGTCAAGTGAAAACAACGTCCAAATAGGATTTCTTCAAGTTAATAATTTTTGAAAACTCTTTTACACAGCTGGCATGTTAAATGTCCTGGAAACTGTATTGAGTCTTTGCAAGTTGCCTCATTAATCACCATATAAATACGCAAATGCAATTTATGGCGTTCAGTAAACTCATCATACCTGAATCTTCCACACTTACCATTTCAGCATTAAAATAGTATTTAAGATTATACTCTGGAAAATTGTGTTGTGACAGGATGAAATCAGATAGGTGAACTTCAAGGAAGGGAAGGGAAACAGAGAGGCTGAATGAATGGGGGGCAGTGCTGGGCTTGGATTCTTCAGAAATAACTATGGTCTTTTCAATTTTTGTTTGAAACGCAGCCATCTGAGATTTGGCGGCTGTTTGAGAAGCCAAAATTTCTTATTAAATTGTGCAGAAATTGACAGATTCTAAACAAATACAGAGAGTAATCACTAGAGAGCACACAATAACTTGGCTATATGGAAATTACAAATTATAATATCTTCCTCCTGAGTAAATGAAATATGCAAAAGAACACTGGATAATACAATAGAGTTCTTGTAATCCCTGGGCAGCTACTGTTAGCTCGCTAGCTTATCACAGTTGCGTGTTTCTTCAGTTAATAATAAAGGTGCAGAATTAAGGTTAGAATGAATTATAAAATTCTCTTAAAGTTCAGTTTTTACATAAAATGTCACCAGGAAGTATCAAAATGCTCTGGCAAACAATTGCATTAATCTTTTTAAATGTCCATGTGAACCTTACTGTATGGTTTCCCTTTTTAAAACCATAATGCTTTTATTTGTGACAGAGCATTTCTCTAATCTGTTTTCAGTCTGTTGCTGTGCATGGTAATCCAGTTCTAAAGAAATGGAAAATTTAGCTCTGCTGAAAATGTTTTTATAGTCTTGATGCTATAAAAACACACTTGTTTCTCACAGTGTGTATCTGTGGAAGAAGATATAGAAATACAATGCTGATGCCAATGGTACTAGTCCATTCATCTGGTGTTTCCACACCCTTTCCCCTTCTTTTGAGACAAAGTCTTGTGTAACTCAGGCTGACCTTGAACTTGCTACATAGCTAAGGATTACGTTGAACTTCTGACCCATCTTCTACCACCTCCTAGGATTACAGACATTGCCACCATGTCTGTTTATGGTGTTTGAGTACTGGAACTCAAACTCAGGGCCTTGTACATGCTAGGCAAGTATTCTACAAACTAAGCTACATCTCCATCCTATTCATCACGCATTATTATTCAAAAAGAATTAGAATTGCTGTTTGTAGTCTCTGCTTACAAAATCACAAGCTTGGTGTCCTAAAATACATAACACAGGAATCTCTGTTTTTTTTTTTGTTTTTTTTTTTTATATAGGAATTTACAGATATTTCAAGCCCTATTCTCATTTTCAAGAGAAGATTCACTGTGAGATAAAAACCTCAACTAACTCTTGATTATTCCCAAGGTTTACCCATCATCCTGTCTTGTACACATTTTTATTTCTCATCAATCTTACCCTTCATCAGTTTCTCTTGTACCAACTGGACGCAAAAGGGCAGATCCCACCAATCTGTACCTGGGAAGTCTAGCATTCTCCTCCTTTCCGCCCCTCCCCTCCCCTCCATCCTTCTCTGTCCTGGTCTCTCCCCTGCTCCCTCTCTCCCTGCCTCGCTGACCATTTGTGCACTAGGACCAACTCCCTCCCTAAAGCTTTTGTTTCTATGATGTCCCTGGAGTTCCCTGGAACCGTAAGCAGAAACAAACCCTTCTCTCTTTAGATTATTGTTGGAATATTTTGTCACAGCAACAGGAAAAGTAACAGATATACTCTATCTCTAACTAAGCATTATAGTTTTGTATTATTCCATTGGAATTCCATGGATGTTGGCCCATTCTGAGAATCATTGACTCCCTGTGTAATTCTTTGACTATACAGAGGAAAGATGGCAAGATCTCCAGTTGCTCATGACCTAATTAGCCAACCAGTGCCTGCAGTACCTGGGAATAACTCAGGAAGGAAACAGTTCTCACATCCTCAGTCCCTCAGTTCAAAGTCTTTGGTGCAATTTAAATGGCACAACAATGCCCAGCTCATTTAATGTCCCTGCCATTTTTACAGAATGCTCTTTGACTTAATTTTATCTCCATGAGTATAAAGCACTGAGAGACTTCTCATAAACAAGGGGTTGTCTCTGACAGTTTCTGGGAAGGAGCCCCCGGGGTGGAGGACAGTGCTTTACAGAATACTAACAGTGCTACAGAAAAGCCTTGCCACCAGAAGTTTCTAGGGCTTAATTACTGCCATTAAATTTTGAGCCAGAGTTAGACATCAAGCATCATTCACCCGAGGAAAGGGGTGAAGGATGCATGATTATATAGCTGGCAACAAACCTGAAGGAAGATGTCAGTGTTATTCTGTCTCCAAGGCCCTATAAAGACATCAGCCTAAACCAGTTATTCTTTCTATGGCCAACTTGGCCAATGCACTCTTCTTGTGGCCCACATTTTCCATTAAAAACAACACTTTGGGGCCTCAATGGGAAAAGAACATGCCAAGTAAGCATGAGGGCCTGAGTTTGACTCTCAGCACCCACATAAAAAGCCTGGTGCAATCATGTGTGTGTGATTCCTGCACTGGAAGGGCTGGGGAGGCAGATGGATGGGTTCCTGGAGCTCACTGGCTAGCAGTCGAGACTAATGGATGAGTTCCAGGTTCACTGAGAGACTCTGTCTCAAAACCTAACATGAATTAAAAATTAAAGAAAATATTCATCACTGATCTCTGGTTTCCACACACATACATAAGTGCCTTCATGCTATATGTACATACACCACACACACACACACACACACACACACACACACACAAACACACACTTTTAATTTAACTGAAGTATTCCATCCATAGGAATATTTGCTTCTAAAAGAATACAGCATTTTTTAATTTTTTTTATTCCTTTCAATCTCTGACCAAGGGTATAAGAAATATCAATAGTGTGAGAAAAATGTTTGCACACTTTAAATTTTTCTTTCAAGCCACCCTGACCACCTTCTTGAATTGTGTGGGATGCAGGTTTAGGGGACTCAGAGCACTGAAATCAGGAGGTGTAAACAAACCCACAGACAACACTGAGCTGACAGATTTAAGAACAAGTGACTGAAAAGACATCAAGGTACCAGCAAGACTCTCGAGGGCCTGATTATTGATTCATAGGTGGTATCTGCATCGCAATTGACACACCCTTGAAGTAAGCCAGATTAAGCTAAATTAAAAAGTAAAAGATCAGGGTTTGGGGGACAAAGTACTTCTTAGCAATCTTCCAACCCCCTGAGATTGGGGGAGAGGACAGAGAAAAATCATGTGTCTAGTCTAGAGGAGGGGCTTAAATACCCCATAGTTGCGGGATGATGACTTATCTGCCACAGACTGGGTTTGCACCCAAGTAGGGTATGCTTTTAGACAAGGGTCTTCAGCAACTTGGGGGATGGGGAGCTGCTGCAGCTGCAACATTGAACTTGAGAGGGTGGGGTTTGGAGAGGGCAGAATGGCTACATTTAGTAGGAGTGAGCTGGAGATTCCAGCCAATCAGAATTTTCTCTGTGTCCTTACTTGAAGGAAGGGGTGAGAGAGTTCTCTGGGAAGTCTCTCTATAAGTGGACGCTTTCTTCATTCTCTCTTGCTTGCAATGAAAAATCTTATTATTACAGCGAACTTAAAGAGTTTAGCATCATAGAGTCTGCGAGTAAAATTCAGAAATCAGTCATGAGCATGTTGGGGAAATGTGAGTGTTGTGCTGAGGTGCAAAGATGTATGGAAATGTTGGACTGTATTTTCAGCCACCACATCCAACTTGTTGGGTATTCGCTGGCATTTAGATGTCAAGAGCTCCATGGAAAGGAGAAACTGAGGCAGGAAAGATTTATCTGGCTTGTCTTAATTTTTCGAACTCCCTGGTCCTGATTTAGCCTCCAGGTACCACTGTGCCATTGCCCAAATGGCTAACACTGTCCTCCTTCTAGGCTTGACAACTGGAAACTAGCCCGCCACCACCTCTCCAGGGGAGGATTCCCAGGTTTCTATAGGCAGCCACAGATACCTCTTCTCAGCTTGATTTATTTCTCCTCTACCCTTGGTCAGCTTTACACCAAGATGAAGTGAACTCCAGAGGTCACAGTAGCTGCCCTTTCCTGTCTACACCTCACAACCTAGCACACAGTAGGTGCTCAGACTGTCAGTCTATAATAAAATACCTTACACTGGGTGGGTTAGAAACAACAGACATCAAATTATTTCCGTGGATGGTGTGTTCTTGCTTCACCATCATGTGGTGGCAGAAACTGAAAGAACTCTGAAGACTGAGTCTAAGGTGTTAATCCCACTCACATCATAAGACATAATCATCATCCACTCAAGTGTGTCACTTCCTAGCCATGTTACTAAGGGCTAGGTTTTAATAGATAAATTCAGGAAGCTCACACACATTGTTTATTGAATACCACAGAATTCTCAGTCATAGCCTTCAAAAAAAGCTTTTACACTAATTTTGGTTATCAACTTTCTAAATGCACAGTTTCATTGTTCTAGTACTATGGATAAATGCTGGTCATAAGCGGGAACTGTACTAGTGGGTGGGTGGATACTGACTTGAAAACATCTTAGCTATTCAGAATACAAAGTGAGAAGTGTATGCCTAAGAATAACTCCATTTCTGTGCCCAGTTATGTTAATGTGACAGGAAACTGGTAATAGTGAAATGATAAGAGCTGAGGGACAGTGCCAAGGGATGATCACTGAATAGGGCCTTGAAGGTGGAAAAGAACACCAGTTAGCAAAATGGAATTGTGCTGGATGATAGGCCCCTTCTGCAGACGAAAAGTATGTGTCACATCACTCGTTATGGATTCACTGGTTATTATTCCACTGAGTTCTCTGGTCCTTGTAGTGCACAGGATTAATTATATGCTCCAAATTTATGCCAAT